>JAMKCH010069856.1:0-10112 GCA_023653785.1 Ophioderma brevispina
ACTTTCCGTTGCGGTACTGGCTGCCCTGCGAACACGAGCTCTAGCACGGCCCCGCTGCTGAGATGGGTTTGTACGCCGATCATCTTGAAAAGAATCCAGGACGGACGATCCAGCGACGGCCTGATTGGATGACGCACTGGACGAAGCTTGCGTATTACCCGTAGTTACGCTATCTCTAGTTTGCGAACGGGTCTGACGCACCCCACGAACTAAATCCACTTGTTGTTAAATTTGCCAGCCGAAGCTGATCTTTTTGTTCCCCTACGTCTTGGCATGATTAATGTTTGTTGAAAACGCCAATAACAGAAAGAACTTAGTAGTAGAATAAACAATCTGAAAAGTCCCGGTGACTTGATCAGCCTCTATTGAAATCAAGAATCCAGGGTACAGTTATTTGGCTGAGATAGACAAAGTGTTAATTCTCTGCCACACGACCACACACTATGAGATCAATTGCTTATGAAACAAATCGAGTTGGTCTGAACGGAACGCAAAACGTCCGGTGATTGGCCGATGGAAACAAAGGAATAGAGCCAACTGATTGGCGAGGGACTGCACAACAAGAATGCTCTATAACAAGTGCATGCAACGGGACTGAACCCTTTCTTCTGCAGGGGTCAACTTTGTTTTTCTTTAGATGGGACTTCAGAAAACGTTATATGAAATAAAATAGATCTTAATTATTCTTGGCCCACATATGTCTTCAACCCTAAAATGGTCAAATCTACATTATGATGACAATGTACTCCAATGCATAATGGCCATGAGTACATGTCGGTTTTAGACACTGGGATTTTTTTGAACCGCCTTTTTTGCCGTACACCTGATGGCAGTTCTCTATATTTTCTATTCCTTTCATTTTGAGAATATTTCAGTACATTAAAAGAAAATCGTGACAAAACCAATAAAATTCGCCATAGTGCATAAAATAAATAATGGCTAAATTGCGCCCGTCGCCGTGTAAGGTCAAGGGCGCACAACACTAAACTGAGCAAAACCACCAAATAATCCTTCCACACGTGTTTTTCTCATAAAAGTATGGCTGATTTCAGACATGAAATTATATAATTATTGGTACTTTGCGAGAAAAAATCTGGTAGCTCCCATCTTAAGTTTTATTACAAATTGATAAATCTGTGTAGCTCCCATTTTAAGTTTTTATTATAAAGTTGATTTCTTGTCTCTAATCATAATAAAAAAATCAACATATAGATCATCAACCATCCTCAATAATGACAAATAATTCAATGTGGAAACAAGCTCTAAAACACAAAACTCGCCATATACTCCAAAACTCGGCCACATACCGTCCAAAACTCGGCCACATCCCGGAAACCTCGGCCACATACCGTCCCAATCTTGCCCACATACCGAAAAACTCGGCCACATACCGTCCAAAACTCGGCCACATACCGTCCAAAACTCGGCCACATACCGTCCAAACTCGTCACATACCGTCCAGAACTCGGCCACATACCGGCAAACGCGGGCCACATACCGTCCAAAACTCGACCACACGGCGACACAAAACTCGACCACACGCCGCCGCAAAACTCGACCACATACAAAACTCGAACACACTGCGTCGCAAAACTCGATACAGGGCGTCGCAAAACTCGATACACGGCCTCGCAAACTCGATCCACATACAAAACTCGACACACGGGGCGCAAAACTGCGACATTCGGGTCGCAAAACCGATACACGGCGTCGCAAAACTCCGACCACCATAAAAACCTCGACACACGGGGTCGCAAAACCCGACATACGCCGTCGCAAAACTCGCATTTATGACTGCTGTGCTTGCCATAGAACCGGATATGGGATAATAGACCAATCCCTCGCTCGAGAAGAGACCGTTAGTACTTGTGATACGGAATCCGATCACAGTTAGTCATCGCATATGTTGGTGGTATTGATGATGATACGCAATTTATTTACACCGTCTTGAAGACGCCACCACAGATATGCTTTGTCCCAATTCCGATCCCGACTTGCTCAAGCTGTGCATGCGGTGTTTCTCAACTGCCCTTTGGCGAACGCCAAAATGTAAAGATTACCACATGAATTCTGTGAAGCTTCAAAATAGTCAACTAAGGCAACGTTAACTAATTTGTCTCCTATTGCACCATTATTTTTACGTAGTTACTTTTGGCGCAAACTAACCTAATTGAAGTTTGGCGCCACTCAACATAACCACCCAACCAACCAAGCCATCGCTGTGGCATTTCAGCCTGACAACTTTTATGTTTGCTTGTCACATGGCTTTTGATAGAAGCGATTTACGAGCACGGCAGGTGTCCATAAACCGATTATAATTTAATATCCCTCCCCCCCTAAACAATGGTAGACGGTGTTTCTACACCATTCCTATTGTGTGTCTCTTTTGTTTGTACTGGCCCATTATTTGGCCTGTTCCGCAAAAATAACTGGGCAGTACAAACAAAAGAGATACAATAGAAACGATGAAATGAAATAGGGCTAGATAGACAATGGGGCGTGGACCAAATAACCCACTGTATAACAAATTCTGTTGTCCCCATCGAGGGCTAAGGGAAAAGGCCAAGTGTAATTCATAATACATTATTACAATCCCATAACTGTCTGTTCCCGCACATAAAACTGACACATTTTCTTAAAATAAATAAATGTCACCTCAAAATTTCCTTTGTTTCCCAGTATCAGAGACCAATGGATTGTATAGACTTCACCCAAACCATGAGCTAAGTATATTACAATGGGCCCGGTATGTGGGGGCCATTGTTAGAGCCAGGTGTTACCACCTCCACGATTCGGGTTGTGTGACAAATACCCGTCCTCGCTCACAATCAACTAACCATGTACATTATAATATAGGTCGTTGACACTAATTTTCTTCTGAAAACGCGGTAAATTGAATAGATGAAGTTAGAAGCAATAATTTTACGGATTTTGGTTCTGCTGCACAATTTTTTAGGGTCAAAGCTGCCCAGCAACATTCTCTCATGAGGTTTGTTCATATATATTTCTTTTCCTTTTAAGAATGATGAAAAATATGGCCAAAGTTAATTGAACACGCCACATAGAAGCTCAATACTTTCTTTACGTGAATGGGGATAGTTTTTGGTCCTGAAAAAGTACTGTCTAAATTGAAGAGCGGTAACAGCTGAATCTATTCCGCGCGCACAATGGGTCCTGCACTCCCAATGAGGGAATCTGAATGTTTTCTACAAACGCATACCGTGCCGGGATTGATATCTTTAACTCCGTTGTTTGCTGAAGTGTCTATGTGTCTCCATTGGTCACTGATATTGGAAATGAAATTGAAGTGACATTTATTCTACCTCGTTACCTCTTGTTGAATCTTACCCTCTAAGGAATCCGTATGGGAGTATACCTAGAGGTTGACATCGATGATGCCCGGGGTCGACCAAAAAAGTTAATGCGTTAGTGGAACGTCGCTGTGTCAGTTACTGTCGTCGTTGGTTTATAACTTTCGGCTAGAATTGTTGTCATCGTTGGGTAGCTCATCCTGTTGCAGGGATTCCAACATTCCACTGCCTCTGCGAAGAATGATTCCTTCATAATAGTTTGAATCGGAGTCCGTGAAGGACAAGTTGTTATCATGCCTTTCTTCTTATTCCTCTGGGTTTATCTTTGAATACTTCTGCCCATCGATAGCCGTATGATTATTAATGAATCTTAGTATGGTGCCTAATTCCTTGTTTTAACGGCTTTCTCCACGTTTTTTGAGCATTGCTGTAACCTAGATGTCCTCTGGAAATCACCGATTACGTATCTTGCCGCTCTCCTTTGGACTTTCTCTAGTAAATCTTTGTTCTCTTTGTTCCTGGATTCCAGGCGGCTGAAGCATACTGTAGGTGAGGCTTCACAAGCGTGTTGTCTCACACTTTTTCCTTGATCTTTTTGTAGCAGTTGTGGAAAGTTTCTCGATCAGAAAATTTATGCTCTAGTAGCTTTCCAGAGCATTGAGTTTGAAGATTCCCACTTCAGGTTGTTTTGAATCCTCCCAGATACTGTGTTTGAGGTTACTTCCCTAGTGTTTCACCAAGCATAACATAGGATGGTTTTTTTCCAGGTGCACGCTTACCGTGAGATACGGCTAACTCTCTACTTTCTGATTTTAGGCATGTTAAACTCATGCCCCAAGCTCCGCCCAGTTTAATCAGCCTATCCAGATCTTCTTGGAACTTTTGCTCGTCTTCTTTCTCTTGCACATTCCTGTAGATGATGCAGTCACCTGCAAAGAGTCTGATACACGATGTTATATCTTGGGCGATGTCATTGATAAAGTATGTATAAAATCAGGTCTCCTTTGCCTGATGTAATAGCGTTTCCTTCTTTCTACATAACTTTTTTGGCTCTTGAGTGAACCACGGTGCAATTGCTTGTACCTCTGACTGGCTTGGTTGGCACGTTCTTACTTGTAATATCTTGGAGTCCATTCTTCAGGAGCTGCCATTTTCCTCAGTTGTTCTTTTCTTCCGTGGTGAGCTGTTCTGAGTTGGTTGCGAGTTCTTTCACTTGACGCTTAAAATTTTGGTCTCATCACTTTTCCCCACTTATTAACACCTCCCGCGGGGGCTTTCTGGGCAGCGCTGCTTTCACCTAAATTTGGCTACACACAAAATCGTTATCACCAGTTCCTGGTGATGTTCAATGTGTCAGCTAGGGATGGTCTCGTTGTGAAGCACAGTCCGGAATCATTCCTCTGTTCCGTTGTGGATGTCTCTCGTAGGGAATCCACAATTGCTCAAGACAATGACGGCTTGCTAATTCCAAGATGCTTTCTTGTTTTCACCATGGGCAACTGGTCTTTCGGGTCGCCAGCATTCCCATGGATGTTGAACTCACCGCCTAGTATAATATAGGGAGACTTACATTCATCGTTAATCAACTGCAGACTATCCTCCAGACCGGGCATTTCGGTTTTATGAGTCGGTGATCGGTAGTAGGAGCCAATGTAGATACTTGAATGGTGGTGTTGAGAACAATTTGGCACCACAACAGCTCACATCACTGGGATAGGTCAGCTTTCATTCTTGAGATGTTGTCTCCGATGGCTATGAAGACTCCTCCTCCATGACTGTTACGATCCTTCCTGGTAACTTGTAATCCACTCTTCGGAAGAATTTCAGCAGTACCTATGTTGTCGTCCAGCCCTGATTCTGCTACCTATCAAACATCAGGTGAAGCTTCGGCCGAACGCCAGTTAAGTTTGCCGATCTTTCGGAGGCCACGGAAGTGGCAATCCGCCTTCAGGAGTGTTTTTGGTTTTCCAGGTAGTCTTGTTGGATCAAAAGCAGGTGGCGTATTGTTTTAACTGCCGGGTCCTGTTTGTTCTTTGCCATACACATGCTCGTCTGTAAACTCAGGCTCAGCAGGCCAAACAAATTGTTGAACATTGCTCAACTCTCTGATGCTGTATTCATCATTGCAATGATATCACCAAAATGATATTCGCTAACATTATTGTAAGTGTTGTACACATTTTCTAAGTCATCATCGTTGAAAGTCATTTTCATGTCTAGAAGCGACACACCATGTGACAGATCCAGGCCGTACTTGGGGTTCTGAAAAGCGCGTCCGTTTTTTCCACATCGAACCGCAACCTAATGGATGGTTCACCAGGACTTACAAAAACTCACACTGCAACCCCTGGCCGTCATCACAGATGGCGCCATTACATAATGCGCATGTGGCCCCAGCAAGCACTCCAGTACCACTGATCACCATTGTTCTAGCCGGATATACTCACTCTTCATATTGAACACCTAGGATGATGTATAAACCACATTCTCACAGTTTTCACAGTTTCTTCTCTTTGGTATTTGTAAGTCACAAGTCCGTACCCTTATAACTAGGAGGGCCTGGTTAAGCTGAACATCATTGGCTGTCAAAATGCCTTAAGTATTATCAGGCAATTATGGAGCTTCCCGATCGGCCAGCTCTACTAGGCTTTGGCTTAGGAATCTTATTCTGAAATAATTTCGACGACCAACATTTAATAGGCCGCAATAACATGTTCCTCTTCAAAATGGTGTCTGGGTCCATGCCGGCAAAACCATAATAATTAGCATACTCACAGTTTTACGGAGTCCCTCACCCTTCTCCCTCCATTTACCAGCAATCCATGATAATTACCACTCCGTTGGAACTATATGTGTTTAGGCAGAATAGGCACAGTAGAATTTGAGTCGCGGTAATTCCTGGCACCAGATTAACCATTACACTTACACATTCAACTGGTAATCCCGCCCGACATTCCACTTTACACCTTCAACGGTGATCCCAGCCTCCTTCAGATACACATTCAACTGGTGATCCTAGCACATTCAGATTACACATTCAACTGGTGATCTGGCACGATATTCAGATTACCATTCAGGCGATTTGACAAGAGACGATTTGTCGGAATCGATTTTTTTTTAGGTTGGTGATCCGAGGTGTCTACTGAGTCCGAAAGTCCACTTTTTAAAAATCCAAATAAAGTGGATATTGGAATTCCAAAGTTGGAATTTTGGAAATCAGAATTTACCATTCGCTATTTGACCATTGATATCGATGTCGGAATCCATTTAAGGTTGATCTGAGTCTACTGAGCCTGCGAAAATGTCCACTTTTAACATCAAATAAAGTTGGATATGGAATTCCAAAGTTGGAAATTTGGAAAATCTCCATAATTTACAAATTCGCTATTTCGACCAGATATCGATGTCGGAATCGTTTTAGGTTGATCGGTTCTTACTGAGTCCGAAAATCCCACATTTTAAAAAATCAGAATAAAGTTTGGATTATTGGAATGCCAAAGTTGGAATGTTTTGGTTAATGTCCATAATGTGTCTACACATGAGGTTTCTATTTGCCCAGATATCGATGTCGGAATCGATTTTTAGGTTGATGAGTCTTCTAATGAGTCCGAAAATTCACTTTTTAAAAATCAGATAAGTTGGATGTTGGAATTCCAAAAAGTTGGGATTTTCGAATCCAAATTTAGCACATCGCTACTTTGACGAGATATCGATGTTGGAATCGATTTTTTAGGTGGATCTGAGTCTACGATGTCCGAAAAATTCCTTTTAAAAAATCACAATAAAGTTGGATTTTGGAATTCCAAAGTTGGTAATTTTGGAAATCCAAATTTACACATTCGCCATTGACCAGATATCGAAGTCGGAATCGATTTTTTAGGGTTGATCTGAGTCTTATGAGTCCGAAAAATCCACTTTTAAAATTCCCAATAAAGGTGGATATTGGAATCCAAATGTTGGAATTTTGGAATTCCAAATTTACACAGCGCTATTTGACCAGATATCGATGTCGGAATCGATTTTTTTAGGTGATTATGAGTCTTACTGAGTCAGAAAATCCACTTTTTAAAAATCAGGAATAAAGTTGGATAGGAATTCCAAAGTTGGGAATTTTGGAAATCCAAAATTCACATTCGCTATTTGACCAGATAACGATGTCGGAATCGATTGTTTAGCTTGATCTGAGGTATACTGGATGTCCGAAAGAAAATCAACTTTTAAAAATCCCAAAAAAATTGGATTATTGGAATTCCAAAGTTGGATTTTGGAATTCACCAAATGTACAATTCGCTATTTGACGTGATATCGATGTCGGAATCGATTTTTTAGGTGATCTGAGTATACTGAGTCGAACATCCACTTGTAAAATCCAAACTAAAGTGGCTATGGAATTCCAAAGTTGGCCTTGGAAATCCAAATTACACATTCGCTATGTGACAAGATATCGATCTCGGAATCGATTTTTTAGGTTGATCTGAGTCTACTGAGTCCCAGAAAACATTTTTAAAAATCCACAAAAAATGGATATTGGAATTCCAAAGTTGGAATTTTGGAAATCCAAACTTTACACATTCGCTATTTGCCCAGATATCGATGTCGGAATCGATTTTTAGGTTGATGATGAAACCTACTGAGTCCGGAAAATTCACTTTTTAGAAAATCAGAATAAAGTGCCGCTATTGGAATTCCAAAGTTGAATTTTGGAAAATCCAAATTACACATTCGCTATTTGAACAGATATCGATATCGGAACGATTTTTTAGGTTGATCGGAGTCTACTGCAGTCCGAAAATCCACTTTTTTTAAAAATTCAGACATATAAAGTTGATATTGGAATTCCCACAAGTTGGAATTATGAAATCCAAATTTACACATTCGTTATTTGAACAGATATCGATGTGGAATTTTACTTTTTAGTTTGATATGAGTCTACATGCAGTCCGAAAATAATCCACTATTTAAAATCAAAATAAAGTTGGATATTGGAAATCCAAAGTTGGAATTTGGAAAATCCAACTTTACACATTCGCTATTTGACAAGATAGATGTCGGAATCGACTTGTTTTAGGTTGAAGGAGCCTACCGAGTCCGAAAATTCACTTTTTACAAAGCAGAATAAAGTTGGAGTGGAATTCCAAAAGTTGGAATTTTCGAAATCCAAATTACGCATTCGCATTTGACCAGAGATCGAGTGCGAATCGATTTTTTAGGTATGATCGGAGTATATGAGTTCCGAAAAGGTCCACTTTTTAAGAATCAGAATAAAGTTGGATATTGGAATTCCAAAGTGGGGCATTTTGGTTTAAATCCAACTTCAAATTCGCTAGTTTGACCAGATAGCGATGTCGGAATCGATTGTTTGGTTGATCTGAGTCTAGCTGAGTCCGAAGAATCCACTTTTTAGAAAATCCCAAAAAAATGGGATATGGGAATCCAAAGTTGGAGATTTGGGAAAGTCCAAATTTACAATTAGCCTATTTGACAAGAATCGATGTCGGAATCGATTTTTTAGGTTGATCTGAGTTCTGAGTTTATGAGTCAGACATCCACTTGGTAAAAAATCCAATAAAGTTGGATATTGGAATTCCAACGTTGGCATTTGGAAATCCAAATTCTACCACATTCGCTATTTGACAAGATATCGATCTCGGAACGATTTTTTAGGTTGAACTGAGTCTACTGAGTCCGGAAAATCACTTTTTAAAAATCCAAAAAAATTGATATTGGAATGCCAAGTTGGAAATGTGGCAATCCAATTTACAATTTCGCTATTTGACCAGATATCGATGTCGGAAGCGATTTTTTAGGTTGATATGAATCCCCTACTGAGTCCGAAAAATTAACGTTTTTAAAAATCAGAATAAAGTTGAATTGGAATCCAAAAGTTGGAATTTTGGAAATCCAAATTTACAAATTCGCTATTTGACCAGATATCGCTATCGATTTTTCTACGGTGATCTGAGTCTACTGAGTCCGAAAATTCACTTTTTTAAAAATCAGAATAAAGTGGGATATTGGAATTCCAAAGTTGGACTTTAGGAAATCCAAATTTACACATTCGTTATTTGAACAGATATCGATGTCGGAATTTTCATTTTTTCTTTTTTTTACTTTTAGTTTGATATGAGTATATGAGTCCGAAAATCAATATTAAAAATCCAAATAAAGTTGGATATTGGGAAATTCCAAAGTGGGAATTTTGAAATCAAAATTTACACATTCGCCTATTTGACCAGATAGAGAGTGTCGGAATCGATTTTTTAGGTTGATCTGAGTCTACTGGTCCGAAATTCCACTTTTTAAAAATCAGAATTAAAGTTGGATGTGGAATTCCAAAGTTGGAATGTCGAAAGCAAATTACAACCGTCGCTTATTTGACCAGATATCGTTGTCGGAATCGATTTTTTTTTTTAGGTTGATCTGAGTCTACCGGCCGAAAAATCCCTTTAAAAAAATCAGAATAAGTTGGATATTGGAATTCCAAAAGTTGGAATTTTGGAAATTCAAAAGTTACACATCGATATTGACCAGATATCGATGTCGGAATCGATTTTTTAGGTTATCTGAGTCTACTGAGTTCGAAATCCCTTTTTTAAAAATCCAATAAAGTGGGGATATGGAATTCAACGTTGTGGAATTTTGGAATCCAAATTTACACATTCGGTATTTGACCAGATATCGATGTCGGAGGAATCGATTTTTTAGGTTGATCTGAGTCTAGTGAGTCCGAAAACCACTTTTTAAAAATCAGAATAAGTTGGATATTGGAATCCAAAAGTTGGAATTTTGGAAATCCAAATT
>JAMKCH010069859.1:0-17753 GCA_023653785.1 Ophioderma brevispina
GGTGATTCTAGCTGTTTTCCAAGTCCTGACGCTGACCTTTCAGGACTTCGATATGCTAGCTGAAGCGCATAATCGAAGGTGTCATTCATCATTGCCTGAGAGGCATAGGCCTCGTAAAAAAGACTTGCAGTCAGCCTTTAGAGTGTGTCCTTTCCGCCCTATCTGTGTTAGTACGTGACATTTAAGGGTTGGAATCCATTTTACAACAAGCGCCCTCTCAAATAATACTGTTATTTGTTAAAGTCTCGTTCCGAGCAAGCTCGTGGCGCGGAGTGCCCCCTCTCTCTTCATTGGCGTGTATTGGGCCATACTCCTCCGTATTCTGTTTGCTGTGGGGGGTTCGCCACTCCTCCGCACAGCGAGTCCTGTACTTTCCCAGCTTGATAATGCTTATACCCTTTATCACCTGGGTGGGGGGGGGGGGGGGGGGAAGAGGAGTGAATTAGTAAAGCTCCTTACTCAAGGGCACAACCAACGAGCCGATTGGGACTCGAACCCACGACCTTTGGATTGCGGGACAAGCGCTCCATCCCTGGACACCCACAACGTGCCCTCCCTATTTGTGATACGCTTAAACCATCTTTAAAGAATAATATTCTTAAATAATCTTGAATGTTAAATCCTATTGGTTGTGTTTTTAGGTCAATAGTTTGTTTGAATTTCTCAGTCCATTTTAGAAAACGTGCGCTCAATTATTCTTGAATGACACCGTTTTCTATGAAAACATTTCTAGAGATCCTTTGGCCTAAAATCAATCGAGAAACTACTTATGATAATGGTTTGGTCCGTAACATTATGCTTTTAATTAATTTCTATGATTCTGTGGCCATTTTGGGAAACAAAAAACCACCATCAATCATTCCTTAACAACACTTTTTTATTTAAAACATTTCTAGAGTTCACTTGGCACATTATCCAGAAACCCGACCTATTAGATGGCATTTTGGTAACAAATGATTTTAAAAGATTTTCCTATGATTTTGGCGGCCATTTTGAAAAAAAAGCTCTCCCAGTTCCTGTAACACACTGTTTTTGGGTTTTTTAACATTTTCTAAAATTAATCCAGAATCTTGACCCTATTAGAATGTATTTGTGGTAAAAAATACGCTTTTATTCGCTTTTCTTCTCTTTCTCTGATTATTTTGGCGGCCCGTTTTGAAAAAGCGCCCCAGGTGATGAAATACGACACTGGAAATTCGGCACAGTTGAAAGCGATTCCTTGTGATGTCCTTAAACCCATGAAGTGAAAACAATTTGCACAATATCGCAGTAGTGGATAAGATAGTGGGAACATCTGCTGCCTGACTAGAACCCACAATTTCCAAAGATCTTGCTACAGGTTTTTTTTTTTTTGCAGAATTTTTCCACAACAAGATCCAGAAGCTGCGTAAAAGTCTACATGATACTACTTACGTACTACTGCCAGTCTCTTAAAAACTATTCTAATGACGGATCTATTGTATTTCCGCACCTCTCCAACATGCATTTCAGCTGTGATCCCGCAGCTGAATAAATCCAGCTCGGACACCACCATCCTCTCAAATTATCGCCCAATATACCCTTTCTTGGAAAGGTGATTAAAAGATTATAAATCAATTTTTAGAACGTATCTCATCGATAATGATCTCCATGTTCCGATACAGTCAGACCCCGTCCTCCGCGGAGACTTATTGTTGCAGTCGCAGAATGACATTGAATTGGTCTTGACAACAAAAGAGGTTGTGTTAGATTATTGACTTAAGTGGATACTTTTGCCCTATTTTACCATAACAGCTTCTTAACCCGCCTGAAGGATATGAAATAACTGGAAAAAAGCAGTAATTTGGTTCTTTTCCTACCTAGGACCCGAACCAATCTAGATCGATCCAATTTGCTCATCAGATCCTTTTTGGCGGTAGATTGTGGAGTTCAATGGGGTCTAAGACTGAATGTACTGACTTCATCTTGTCTCTGCCCCACTGCAGGAGTTATAATACTGCCCATTTGGGTGTTCAATCTGTCATTAATGCGGGAGACAGATCTATCTGTCTTTCCACCATTGGGATGTGATGCCAGCCTAAAATAAGATTTGAATCAGCATTGCAGTCATCAGAGCCTGATGTAAATCCAACAAGCTGGTATTTATAAAAGGCGACACTTTCGCTCTCATTCTTTACAGATCGCTAGTAACTCTCAGCCATCTATCATGGCAATTCAGTGTTTTCATCCGCTAGCTGGAAGCACGGAACCTTGGGGTCCATTCTTAGACTTCATCACTAAGATAGAACCAATAATGTTTACAACTTATGCAAGGCTGTCTGGCATTCGATAAGGAAAATTGGGTAATTGATATTGACAGATCTTGATGTGAAAAAAATGCACCATTGGATTGGTCCAGCCTTTGTTTACATCAAGGCGGATTCTGCAACTCCTTGCTCTATGGTCTCCAGAAAGAGAAGTGAACACTGTTCAGTGAGTTCAAAATGCAGATGCTCGTTTCTGTCCTTGGAATCCGTTGTCTAGAACATAAATATGTACCAACTCCATTGGATTCCAATTTAAACAGATCTCATTAATACTGATATTGTGGACTTTTTATTTGTCTTCTGTATTTCTTTATATTCTCCACTCCGGCTGTCTAGGTTAGTTGTTTTCATCAGTTAGTAGGATGAGGCATCTGGAATCCAGAAAGATCAAAGATTTCACCGATGTCGCTGTGTTGGGGTACAATAAACAGGTCCTCCCAACTGATGATTCAGATGTATCCCCATTATGTTTTAGTATGGAAGAAACTTGTGTTGTCTTTCTCTTCTATATTGGTTCATAGTATAGGTTTGAAATTAGTATTCTAATGTTGGCAATTGACGCATTTCATAATTGTTTTCACATAGAAGTTTATCTATTGAATTGGTATTTGTCGTTTGATAAATTGATTAATGTATATTACTCCTTTTTAACTATGATGAGGTCTAGAGGCCTCTGCATTAGGCCAATATATAAAGATTGTATTATTAATAATATGAATAGCCCAAAATTAAAAGCCACACGATAGACAATACAGCAATACAGTAAAGAACAGAAGGATAAGCAATTTTATGAACTTACCTGATATTCATGCTTTGACTAATAATCTTGTTTGCTGTTAGACTTTATGGCAAAAATTAGAAAGAAAAATTTGCTCTGTTTGTCAAATATTAAAATGAGTTCCACATTGACAGGGCCACTGATGACTTTGCAAAACTGGGTAACCATGATTGATTATACCAAAATGTGTGCATGCACCTGATGTTAGCAGATTTTGGAAAACTCCCATTATTGAGAATACTGATTGCTCTTGGGTACGTTATAGAAATCAGCGTATAATATCAATCAATTGGTGCTTTACAACAAAAAATTGTCAATGCTGTGGCATAAGCAATACATTTCGGCATATAAACAGAATTGCAACATTAATATATATAATAAAAAAGGTTCTCAACCTTGTTCCCGAGTTATGATTTTTGTACATTGGTTGGGTAGGACCATCCCATGGTGGTTTGGAAATTCATTTATCAAAAAATATTCAGTTACTATGGAAAATAACAGGGAAACACTGGTCAGTTGATAGCTGAAGCGGAGGTAGTGATGCATTAGGGTTAAAAACACCCATTCGCTGGGGCTGTGAGCACTATGTAGCAAAACGCGCCGCCGAAGACTGCGTGCCGTGACAGCGTACAAGCGGCAAGGTGTTTGTCACTCATGGCGGGATCCGGGACTGTCAGTTGCACAAGAGAGTTTGAGAAGAAACAAAAATACTGAGACTTTTAGGATGTATAGCTTTTTTTCTCAACGCTTCTTGCACGACAGAGATTGTGAGGACACGGGGGTGTATTATACCTTAAGAATACGGAAAGTTGCAGTGCAATCCTGACACTTTATATAGGTAGGAAGGGAATACGGACGGTATACGCAATTTGGGCCTTTATGAGAAAAAATTATAATGTACGGTATGGCTGGTTGGGGGGGGGGAAAGATCCGGGGTTATTAGAAAAATAAAAAAAACCTTTGAGGAATATGGCGTGCGGGTGCAAATGTACGCGGTAGAATATACCAACTAACCTACGGGAAGGACAGGACCTTGATAATTTGTTTTGATTAACACATGGATTAGGGATCCGATTTTCGAGAACTTTATGGAGGAAAAAAAGAGGGATGTGGACGGGGGACTAGGGTTAGCACACGGGGAGTACTGTTAAGAAAAAAGTTAACGGAATCGAAAGTTATACGGGATGAATATTGACTTTATTATCTACAAAATGGAAACACAGGAGCCATAGGATTATGACGAACGAAAAGTACGAGAACTTAAGTTTGAACAAGTTTATCTCAATATGAGATAATGTGGACTCGATGGAGTATTTTCATAAGCTACAGGATCAGGATGAAGGGAACTATATACGGGCCGTTGAGGAGTTATGAGGAAAGGAATATAATACAGAATAGGAAAGCTGGCTAAGACACGGAGTATAAGAACATCGTGGTAAACAATTTAGGGGAGAGGGAGGAAAATGTTCAATAACACGCTTTGTTGTGGTATGACGGAAAGCAACGGGGTAGTTTCCGGTAGTTTGTGAGAAAATATTAAAATTACGAACATTATACAGGATGTGAAATATTGACGTTTATTATTTAGAAATCTGAACTAGGCCATATAAGTTACAGGATATGATGGGAACTTACAGAACTTTAGCTATTAAAAAGGTTACTAATACGGGATATGTTGTGACTAGAGGGGGGGGGGGGGTCTTAGCTAGAACATGGACCAATATGTCCAAATTGTCGTTAATCATAGCTTGGTGTGGTTATGGTTGCGGTGGGTTCCAGGTGTCACCTCTTAGTGATCGCTTTTGTGTCAGTGACCGCTCCTGTTTCAGTGATGGATCGCTCCGTTTACTTAGCTAGCGGGAGCCCGCACGAAGCGAGGGCTCCCGTAGTAATAGAATGGATTTAAGATAAGTAATCCCAACAAGGGAATCAGTGCATAGGGGATTTAGTAAACACTGCGTAAAGATAACAATTTGCCTGCCATTGTTGTCATGTGTGGCAGCCCTTTCCGGGTAGACATGTACTTGTGCAATAGTGTATGCTCGTCTCATTGACCATACCAATAACCATTATACTCTTGGAAAAGCCCCCCCCCCCCCCATTTGGAAATGTGCACAATCTTTTGTTATAAATGTAAACTTAATAAAAGCCATTCTTATATTTATGTCTTTGAGTTTAATCATTTCTACAACGGCCAAAGATTAAACAAGCAATGGTGACTATTTTTAATGTCAGCCATTTGTATTGATTGCCTATTTACAGGTTCTATTTGGCATTGTTGTGTAACATAAATATGCTTTGGTAGAAAAAATATGCATATTCAGTCGATGAAAATTGGTCATATAAGGCAATTGGCAGCCATTCTGGAAAAAGAATGCCATTTTTTGGAAAATGGCCACCATTTCTGTTACAGAAAGAACTCTGTAATAGTTACCCATAAATACATTTCTATTTTAGGCATTACTGTGGGCTACAAATCATGTTTTGGTAGCCCAAAACAAACAAAACACAAAAACACATTTAGTCCATTGAAAGAGCTAAAATAACCGAAATGGCAGCCATTTTGGAAAATGGCCGCCATTTTTGTTACATGAAAAATCTGCGATGCCCCTATAGCCAAAAATTCTTCTTCAAACATGCCTACACTGTGTACCAAATTTCATGCTTTTATCACCAAGTGCACAATTCATGCACATATCTACTCTACTATTGTGTCCATACTCACCTGTATGGTCACATGAACGTTCTATGTGGCCCCAGGGAAAAGTTACTATGGGGGTCAAATGTTTGAACTGCTGTAACTCTAATGAAATATAGCTCAAATTATTCCTTAGGTAACGAGTAAAAAAAGTAATTTGGGTCATATGTGTGTGGTACCCACTGACCTCTCCACATGGATAGCGGGCTGCCGCAATGTTGAATAGTCGCTGATTGAAAAACCACAGGAAGTTGCATTTTGCCCTTCTTAATATGGATTCACTCTATTGTCAAAGTTAAAGGAATTTTGCATAACAATAGAACATCTCTGTGGAATATGTGCACCAGCAGGTGTGTGCATTATTCGCTGGCATATTTATAAGGGCAAAAAGCAACTTCGTTGTTTCAATCGGCGCTCAGACCCGCTATCCATACGTAGAGGTCAGTGCTCTCATTAACAAGATATTGGGAAGATAGCTAAATGTCCATTGGTTCAAGAAAGGTCAACGTTTTCAATATCTAGATTCTTTGTAAAAAATTTCAAACAGAATTATTTAATGATGCTGATCAAAAGATGCTTTTATTTTGAATAGGGTTGGTTCCCTTTAATAAGGAGGGGTATAATTTCCCCATCCTCATAGAGTTATACAGGGAATTTTGTATCCCTCCCATTATAATAACAGAAGATTCGAAAGGCAAAAGAATTTCATATTGGAATCAGTATCATCAAACATTTTGTTTAAGGTAGGAAAAGATCCAATCAAATAAAGTTATTAATTTTAACATTTTTCATGTCTTCATACATAATATACGTAATAAGGTCTAAATGCGTTGCTAAGGAAACAAAACATTATTAACATATCATGGTTGAAAATTACTAAAAAACTGCCACAAACAGAAATTGTTTCTTTAAAGAAATCAATACAAAAAGTATAAATAATATAAAAAATTAATATTTTTACAAAGAATTTAGAGTATTGCAAGGGTGCCTGTATTGAATAAACAAATGACCTTTGCCTATTTTCCCCAATAATTTGGAAAGCAAGTACCGCAAGCATGTGACCCAATTGGACTTTTTTTTTATTCTGGTACCTAGGAATTAATTGAAGCTATATTCAATTAGATTTAGAGCAGTTCAAACTTTCACCCCCATAGTAACTTTATCCCTCTCCTGGGGCCCACACGCAGCCAGAGGGTCTCCCGGCAGACTTCATTATTTGCAAAATTTATATTTATCGAATTTTCCCGTGTAAGTATTGGTGTCTCGTTAGTTTGATCAAAACCTTCTCGGCTGCTGTGCTCCTGATAGTACAAGGCGTAGCCAATCCACTTCCAATTTGGCCATGGGATCAAGGGAAAATTGTTGTTCATTTGATTAACAATACTTCGCAGAAGTCAACCATTTTCCCACTCAAATAATAATAAATATTATAATTAAATTTTTTTTTTTTTTTTTTTTTTTTTTTTTTACCATTATTGTTATGGCATTTGTAAAGTTGCACACTTTCAAGAAAATGAATATTAAAATGGCCATCTCAATTTCTTTTCCGAATATCAGTGAGCAAGGGACATACAATATGCTACTGGACGCAAGCAAATAATGGCATTATTGCAAGTAATCCGGATTCCGGGGACAAAAGCACTTCAGGATTCCCCCTTTGTTATTGAACTCAGAGCCATGGGGAATGTACATGCAGTTGAATAGAGGTAAGGCGTTTAATACTCAGTTATCCCCCCCCAGTTTAGGGTGGGACTTTGACCTTGACCTTGAACATTAATTCACATATGAAGGAACCCCTACCGCACGCATTAACAACCTAATTATGGTTAATCGGACTTCAACTCTAAGAAGGACCTGAAAAAACAGAAGGACCTTACCAAATGAAACACAAACACAAATAATACATACGGACATGAAGGAACCCCTACCGCACGTTAACACCAATTATAGTTTAATCGACTTGCAACTCTAAGAAGACCTGAACAAACGAAGACCTTACACTGACACACACACAAAACATAATACGGACATGCGCGCTCTCGCACATTCCCCAAATGACTTTCAAGCCAAGGGGATTAAAATGGGGGCTGGACATCATTTTAGTTTGGAATAACGTATATATCAGAGTAACAAGTCACAAATACAAATACATAAAACGCCAACTACTTAAAATCCATTAAAAAAATGCTGGAACTGCCTCTGCCATCGCACGGCACATTAGGCCAGTCAAAATACAATGAATGCTGCCTTAACCCAACACTAATTGCAAACGAATCAATTCCCAGAATTGTATGGAATACCTTTAAAACAAACATATCAAAAGTCTACTAAAATCAAGGAGTGGAACATATATTAGGGGGTAAGATTTATACAGGGGTCAAAATATGAAAAGTATCAAAACGCGTCGAAAAAGTATGCCCAACGTGGTCGTTAAATTTCCAGGATTAAAAAGGTATAGTTTGGCCATTCGAGGTGTATTTCAATAGTTTGAGTAAAAATAGGTCAAGTCACAATGGGGGTAAATTTCAAGATATATCCGTTCGTTATAAAAATGGGGTCAATTGTCGTCTAATGGTACAGAAAAAACCGAAAATATACTGAGTGCACCATCTACAATATTCGTTGCATACTTGGAACGCAAAAAGTGACTGGGGGCTACAAGGGTCTATGGGAGGTCATAGTCATGCTCTGTAATTCTTGCTATAGAAAGTTCAAACAAAAGGAATTCTATTTTACATTTCCTTATCTAGGGGACAAAATTTAAAGTGTACAACCAGTCCGCTCAAAATCGGACCATTCTATGTATTGTACCCCGGATGAACTTGATTCTGATATGCGCCTATTGTACTAAAAACTATAAAACGGGAGATAAGGCAATATACCTTTTGTAAAACCTGAGGAGTAGCCAATAAATGGTACTCATTTAAATCCAATTCGAACAATTATAATTTTACCCCTGTACAAACGTTGCCCCTTATTCACATTTCCACTAGGTAATTTTGGTAGCACTTTATATATTTTTTGGTCTATTCAGAGTATATTAACCCCCCCCCCAAATTGTTTCTGTTGCAATTTGTGTGGGGTAAATTCATACAATTATTGGACGAAAATGCTGAACGAGGTATGTGGACTAAGTACTTAACAGGGCACCCCGAAGGACGCAGGATGTTCGATACTAGAGTTGGGATTTGGGAGGTTGCCGACCGTCTCTTTTGTGGGCCGATGGAAAAAAATCCCTAAAATCGGCGGGCATAATATGGTACGATTGATGCTCCAAAACCGCTGTATGAATTCTTCATTTTTAACTGACCATACGACAAGAAGACATCTTTTAAGCATATTTGAAAAATCAATTTTCGTGCCATTTCAAAAATGCCCTAGGACTGCTTGAAACGTTATTTATTCAAATGTAGTCCAGTATCATGTATTGGGTCCTATCGACTCCATTCGACTGACTGTTGACATCAGTATGGTTATGGCCCAATAGTGGCTTTAAAAGTGATTATTGAAGTCATTAGCCAAATTGATATTACTTTCGGACGTTTCAGTTCCCAGATATCACATTACATAATAGAAAATATACAAAATATGATATATGAACACTAAGGTGATGTGATTCACTGTTTTCTTGCACTGCTACCGGCCAACACTCCCAAAGTAAACTACCGGGCTTTGTGATGAGCAACATATTTGATTTACATCTAATTTACGACAGCCCAATTACGATCACTTGATTGAGAATGACAAGATTAATTTCAAACTGAACATTTGATTGAAAATTTGTAATTGGTATGTTTTTTTTCCAAGCAAAGCTTATTAAAACATTACAAAAATATACAAAAAGAAACATTTAATGCATATACATAGTAATGCGTAAAATACAAATACACACCCTTTTTATAAAGTATACAGTAAACTTGCATAGCTTGGTTTACAATTTTTATGTTATAATATAATCTTATATATGGAGATTTAGCAAGTTACATGAATTATATTATCACCTGTATCATCTGAACCAAATATTGTCCATACATAACTATACATACATCATACACACTACATACCTACAATACGTAAATATATACACACATATACATGGCGTGAGAGAGATATGATCTACATCGTTGTGTTCTGGGTCTAAACACGTAACAAAATCGATTTTGTCTAACTTATGAGACATGCCTAAGCATTAGTTTTCTGAAAAATTTAGGTGTACAGATGTTTAGACTCTAAACACATCTCATACATGATGATTATGTGTTTAGATTCCAAATACATTGCAAATGCATGGCGTTCATGTGTTTAGAAACAATAAACACTGTAGTGTTCAGAACTAGATGCCATTGTGGCACAGTAAAACCGTATTTCAAACGCGTTAAGGCCGTAACACATTAGAAATTTGAATTGCCACTGATAGAAGTTTTTGGGAAAAACACTATGCGGAATCCAATTGTGTTTAGTGATTTATAGTGGTCTAAGTAAATAACACATTTTGACAAAAAAGTATGTATTTTTTTATTTTGTTAATATTGTAGAAAACGCTAGGCGCTTAAAAATGTAAGACTAAACACTTACGTTTACAGTGTACACTCATACACTCTACATATATAACACCTACATACATTTACAATATATTCAGATATCCATTATCCAATTTTGACAAAAACCGCCCTCCTTCAATTTTTTCATTGCTATATATTTTAATGTGTTTTTATACTTTTTTAATTACAATAAACTTGTGTAGTTAGTTTACAATTTTGTTACTCTAGGATCTAATATGCTGGAATTTTGCGAGGTAAAAAAAAAAAAAAAAAAAAAAAATAATTAAATTCACTACATCGCCCCCTTTGAACCAAAACGTATTCAATAATCAGAGATAACCTTTACCATATGATACCATATTATTGTTGTTGAACAAAGTCCAATTCTTTCCAAAAAAGTTTACATGTTTACCGTGGCAAAAAAGATGACTTAAAGTGTCAATATTATCCTGACAGAACGTCCAAACATTGTCAAAGTCGATATTATTTATACAAAAAATTATTAGTTGCACTAATATTGTATATGATTCTATATTGAAACCAGTGGTATCTAGTGTCTTTCGAAATTTTGAAAGTCTTGGCAAATTTTCGCCAATCTGGAACAAAAATTGGTGTTCTAATTCTCTTTCCCATTTAATACTATTTGGAAAATGATTGGTTTAGTTTCTTAGTAATAACGATAAAAATGCTTTACAACCTTTGAAACCTATATAAAATATCACGGTTAGTTGGTCGAAAAGGCGTGTCCAATAGTTATGGCGATCAAAGCCCTTCCAAGTGTCTTTTAAACAAGTGATTAATCCATGATATTCACCAAAATTTGTCTTCAAACCAGAAATAGTGTGCAGTTCATGCATATTATAACGGTTACCTGATTTACTTATTAGATCATTGATGATATAATGCCCTTGTCTCGCCAATGCTTGTAGTTGATTGAGTGTCTTCCAATAAGTAATTATCATTCACCAATCAAATAGTTTCTCGCAATTGTATTAAAATCAATTTTGGGTCACGTGTTTCTATTTCTGGTAACCTTGATCCACTATATGAAGCTATCGTTTCGAAAGCTGTGATGTATGACGACATGCACATACTCGAAATTACATCTGTTTTAGTATAGTAGATACTGTTATAGACATGTGTCGCTGACTAGTTTGTTCAAAGTTTGTAGTAATATTATAACGTTGTTGAATTGGACGTATATTACCGATTGATAACCCTAATGTCTTAGCTAGTGTCTTCCTAGCGTTCCGGTGAGCATTTTCACTCACTGGTACCCCCGTAGACCATTTTCGTTGCTTTCGGTGGTATATGGTGTAGTAATGCGGTTAGATTATGTGACCTGTAATTGGATCCAACACGCTATAATAGTAGATGCATGACCCATCTTTGTCGGGAACGGTTGTATTTTATCGTGCGTCGATTTCTGTCCATAATAAATTTAGAATTATATTAAGTTATCACTAGATACGTCATTATGCTGAGCGTACACGAGTTTCATATTCAGTTAATCGAACGGTTTGTGAATGCATGTATGACGCGTACTAAGCCGTACAGATTGATTAGAGTTTTTTAAGAATTGCCTTAACGAATGCAAAGATGGATACCTATGACATGATTTTATACTCTTACCGAGCATTGTCGTGTGCTGTGGAAGATGTAACGCATTCTAGACCAAGAAGGTACTGTGTCTGATTGGACAGTAAGGTTGTGATCGTAGGTGTTGATACTCAAAGCTTTTCGTAATTTATAGCAATCTATTATTAAGTATGTGGAAAAGGTGACACCGCCAGACAGATTAATAATGCTCAGCAGATCTAATGTCCCGCGCCCATCGTCTAGATATGACGAGTGAGGTATTAGGAAAATTTTTTGGCAATATGTCGATGGGGCGTTATATGATTGCTCTGCGCATTATTCGTTGGGAACTACACAACTCCAAGACTGGTCGTAGCACCGTCTTGTCTGTGTGTCATGACCTTTCGCAGACCACTACATCTTTTTTAAAATGATGTCCATCGTTAGTTCTTTTACATTGCATTCTTCGAACGATTGTGCCCGAGACCCCAGAACACAACGCATTTCTCCATGAGTGTCGTGTAGTCAGCATCATTGACGTTATTTAAAGCTCTATATCATCGACCACACTCCACCTTTGATGTATTTGTTATTTCTTATCAAATGGTTAAAATTTTACACATAACACAAATAAATATGGGGACAAGGGGTCACCTTGTATACAAAGCACGGTCAATTGGAAAACTTTGAGAAACCATGACAGTTTACACGTACTGATGACGTCACTCTGTGTTAAAATACATTAAACCATTTTATAATATCAAGGTCCGAAATTGAACAAGCGTAGAGTTTTCTGAATAAAATAATGAGAGACTGTATCGAATGTTTTCAAATCAATTAGTAATAACATTCCATTAGATTGTTTAAATCTGTAAATGAAGAAATCATTTATATTAACCCCTTCCCCAGGACTTTGGGTGCAGAAGTAGCAGATTGAATTTCAAATTAATATTCATGAAAAGCTTGTAGCGAGACTGAAATTCAGAAAAACTCATTTTGGCTAAAACTAAGTAATTTCAAAGTACGACTTGATTGCTTTTCACCAAAACCCACAAATCCAAATCAAACGCGATTTCAGACATCCCCCTTGAATCGGCCCGCGAATACAGAGGGCAGTGTATACACATTTTCCGGACCGCCGTGTGAGTCGACATGTTGTCAAAATTAGTGTAACCTCTAGCAAAACTGCCAAAAAAAAGAAAAGAAACGCCAATTCAAAACATAAAAGACAGTACACATGCGGTTGCCAAGTCCATAGGTTTCGATCAAGCTCGAGTTGAGTGCGGCGGTATTACGCTGGATGTATGCAGAAAAAAATTTCACCGTTAAGAGTGGAATGTTCATTGAGATTCGTACGTAAGTAGATGTAAATAACTCGCGATTTTTTCATATTTGCCTTCACATTACGAAGCTGTGAATTCAATTTTAGCAATCTACAAGGATCAAGGGACCTAGTCAACCAAACATTTATCTGCTAATATTTGTGGAATGAATGCAGGAGGGGGAGTAGATAGACACCCACACCGCCGCCCAACGACCAAATTGTGTGTGCTCTCGGAGCGTGCCACGGGGCCGTTTATGATATTGTACACGTAGTTTGCATTGACAATCGCCATTTTGGTAAACACATGAGTCATAATGTCAGCGGGGACATTCAAAATTGGCAACAAAATCTATCATCTGTAGTTTTATCCTGCACATGTACATGATAGAGGAGCTCGAGATATAAACAGAAATGTTCATGTTGAAGGTTCAGGACTTCCAAGAAAGAAGAAGAAGGTACAAAACATAATAAAAATAAATATGAAAAATACAGATTATCAATGTAATACTACCTGTAATTATGCACAAAGCGCATCATTTTGATACAAGGGTATTAACCGTATATATTTCCCCTATATATCTTCCGGAACAAGCCGTTTGGTCTTCATTTATCAGAATTGGTAAAACATTCTTGATGCGGTCCAGAATTTGCAGCAGAAGCATTTGGTATGATACATTAACAGTTGACATTGGACGCCAATTACGTCTAAAATTGTATGGGTTTATTACTTTAGTAATAAAACTTGTTGCAACTTTTCGGGTTTTTAACATTGAACCCGTTCAAAAGTGCATTGGTGGATCGCAAGAGGAAAATAGGACAAATCATCCCAGAAACATTTATAAAATTCTCCGGTAATCCATGCAGGGCCAGGGGATACCATTATTTCATGTTTTTAGTGATGTCGTCAGTTAATTAATTGTGATTTTTCCAGCAATGTTTTTCACCTGATTATCTGATAATTGTTTAAAGCAATTGTTTGGTATTTTCTATATCAAACATTTTTTTTTCATACAAAATTTATAAAAACTTCACAACCTCCTTCTGATTTGATCTTGTTAACAAACCTCTGTACCATCCGTCCCTTGTATTTAACCATTTGTGTGTGTGTAAAAAAAATAAAAAACTTTTTAAGTTTAAAAAAGTACTTTGTGGCTTTCACCATCTTCAATCCATCTTGCCTGGGAACGAATAAAAGTGCCATTAAGACGCTCATTTCTTAGTTGTTGTTGTCACAACTGATGGGAACTCTAATGAGGATCACACATCATTAATTTTATCATTGTTTGATTTCATCTGACTTTCTTGCAACTCTTCTTCTATTTTCTATCTTTCTGGAAGTCTTTTTCTTGTTCAAATTATCTTTTTTGCAGTTAGAAGCATAAGAGTTGTTTCACCCCGAATTTCCATAAGAAGACATTTCAAAAGAAAGTTGGTCCTGCCAATACGTAATTCTAAATCATTATTGATACTCTCAGGTGAATATGGAGTAGCAGCGTACAAACGCTTGATGTTAGAAATAAATCTTACGAAACCAAGGTTATATAATCAGGGTCTGCAAAAAGATGGGAATTGTTAAATTGCAATGTCCTTTACCCGGTGTAATATTTTCACGTTTAAGCTAATGACTTACCAAAGGAATGATCTGTTCTGTACCCTGGGTTAATTTCAGATTTACTAAGTTTATTTAGTAGTTCTGAGGATACCAGCAAAAAAATCGAACCTCGCTTGTTGAAAAGGATTTTGGCGACGCCATGTGTATCGTAGCGTATCGGGTTAAGCATCACCCATGGATCAACCCAGATTCAGATAAGTCTTAATAGTTAATAACGGTGTTGCGGCATGGATTATAATACTAACATAGTTATACATATCTGTAGCAGGGTTTTTACAAGATTCCAGTCACCACACAACATACAAAAAGGGTTGTCATACTGTTCAATTAAGTCCTTAATATTTGAGTAAAACTAGGATTATCTTTATTAGGCCCATACAGACAAATCAATATAATGATCAGGAGTGCAATGGTTTTGGGGGTATAATAATTATTAAGAGGGCTGGTTTGATATTAGAGTGTATCGTTGAGCATGGCTACAGAGCGCAGTAGCTCTGTAGCCATGGCGCGTATCATGTTCAAGGGTATTATGTTTGATAGAGATGACTTTTGCAGGGGAATTTTCTGGAGTTTTGAGTATGCACAGGTACTTTAACCCCTTCCCCGGACTTTGGGTCAGAAGAAGAAATAGCCCAGATTGAATTTCAAATTAAGATTAATGAACAGTGCAGCGTGACCTTGAAAATCGAACTCATTTTGGCCTAAAAACAAAGTCATTTCAAAGTACGCCTTTTCACAAAACCCACAATTACAAATAAACTGCGATGTCCGACATCCCCTGAATCGGCCCGAATACCGCGGGAATAGTTTATGGCAAGGGAAGTCGACATGTTGTCAAAAGTAGTGCTAACCTCTGCAAACACCTTTCCAAAAAAGAAAAGAAACGCCAAGTCAAACCCATACAATCAGTACGAACTGCGGTGCCAAGTTCCCAAGATTGATCAAGTCTAGTATTTGTGCACGCTGTGAATTATCCTAGCCGCACGCAGACAATTTCACCGTAAGACGTGGAATGTTCATGGAGAATTCGTACGTAAGTCGCTGTAATACTCGCGTTTTTTCATATTTCACTTCACACTTATTAAGCCGTATTTCAATTTTAGACATCTGCAAGGATCAAGGAACCTAGTCACCAACCTTTAGCGCTAGATTGGTGGAATTGAATGCAGGAGAGGAACAATATAGAAACCAAAATCGATCAAAATTCTTGTGTGCTCTGTTGCGGCGTGAATCAGCGTTTTATATTCATTGTAACATTGTATTTTGCATTGAATTCGCGCCATTTTTTGTAAACATATGAGTCATATTGTCAGCGGGAATTCAAAAATTGCTAACAAATCTATCATCTGTAGTTTTTATCCTTCATGTACATGATAGAGGGGATCGAGATATACAAGAAATGTTCATGTTGAGAGTCAGGACTTCGTAAGAGGTGTAAAACAATAATAAAATAAATATGAACAATACAGATACAATGAATTAGCTGTAAGTAATGCACAAAGCACTATCAATGGTCCCAAGGGGAGTAGCATAACGCCCCGGGTCCAGGAAAGTGGTAACAGAAGCAGGATTGGATGTGCAACGTCATATTGAGTGTGCTATTTACATGATATTACGAAGATCTTTTGAACAAAGGTGAAAGAGATGATTTTTTAAATGTCACTGGGACCGATACTGCCATAGTAAATGGACAGTTCATCACAAATTACCGTTTGGAAATCCCAATCCCCACACGAGAGATGTGGTCCGACCCCCTCCCTGTACAGCACCCCATGTATAGCCTCATATCTTGATCGATTCCGCTGTGGACAACAGAGATACAGAAATGCTTTGGCTGCTTTGCCTATTGTAGTTTATAAACGGTAACGAGATGATAGTTTGGTGTCACGTGTAGGTCCAGGTCACGTGTCCCAGGTATCAGATATCAGTTTGCTCTCGGGGGCGACCGTATCTATATAATCCGACTATGTTAAATCACGGTCTGTACATGACCCTCAGTGCCCAAAGTGCTATAATTTTTTCCAAAAGACACCGTGTATGTTTAGGTCTAAACTACAAAATTTAACCTTTCCTACTGATCAAAAACCGACGTAACGATGACGATAATCGGTTGTTTTTTTCAATGGTAGGGATAACTACGTCATTTTTTTACCTGAATGGGTCCCCTCGAAGCAAAATCATAAACCAACATATTAGCCGGTGACCGTCCATCACATCTTTATTTTTTCCAAAAAATTTTGGCTGTGTTTCCCATATACAAATTCCTTTTTAAGCTTCAAAACATCTGTATATTGTTTTCTTAAAATTAATATTCAATTGTCCCCAGATGAATGTGAAAAATATGGGTCCATAATCTCAACCTGAAAAACAAAGTGTCAGCCGGCTAAATAATCTTACTCTTACCTTATACCGTGGATGAATGAGCAGACGGATCTCCGTGTTAGTTTTAGCAGGCAACAGCCACTTGCGCGCGGCTGCGGGGTTATGCGTTTCCAGATCGTCATTGTCAATTAATGCCAACCAGTTACCGTTCACATCACGCCTCACGCTGTTGTTTAATTCAAATGTTGTTGAATAAATTGCAACACCACCTCTTGAATTAGAAGTGTAACCCACATACCAACATTCATATCCCCATTCAGCCCGAATCATGTTTTCCGAATTGTTTAGCCAATGAACATCTTGAAGGAGTAAAATTGAAATCCTTTTCTCTTCTTCTCTTAAGTGGTTTAAATAAATCTCTACGTTTTCTTTTATCCGAAGACCTCTACAATTAGGAACAAATATTCATCGGAATTAAGTCTTTGTTCTACATAGATATATTAAACATCTGTAAGAGTCAAACAGTTTTAAGGCAATATACCACAAGCCGTGAAGAGCTTGATCTCAGACTAGCCCACATAAGTTTCTGTACTGTCTTCATTGTTGTTCAGGAGA
>JAMKCH010069864.1:0-89233 GCA_023653785.1 Ophioderma brevispina
ACTCCCATCTGGAGGTGATGTGTAGGCTGTTAAGACCCCCCATTTTCAGCATCGCTGTCACCCAAAGGCCCCATATATTTTGAAAATGGTCACCCGAATACCCATATTTTTTTGAAAATCTTAAATCTTACCCACTGCACCCACAGACCCCTATTTTTGGGGAAAAGTTTGAATGAAATTTTTGCAAAATTTTGTAAAAAGACCTAATTTTGTTGGAAAATATTGCAAATTTGTCACCCGAAAACCCATATTTTGGGGTATTTTGGCTCTCTCAACCCAACGGCCTATTTTGTTTAGTCCTCTGTCACCGAATGCCATCAGGTTTCGACGCGCCAGGCCTTACACAACCATTATTCCATTTTTCATATGTGATCCCCCGGGCTACAACTGAAGGTGCTTTGCCACTGGAGTGGATTGGTACATTAGATTTTTGTTTTCTTTCTACTTGCAAAGAGTTCAGTCAGTATTAAGATACCCCCCCCTCAGATTTTCAGTAGATATAAGCTGATATAGGCGACCTTGTTGCCCTTTCCTCTTGAAAACGTGGCTTGTCACTGACGTGACTCACACAATTTTCTTTTTGAGAATATATTCTTTTAATAATGGGGTCGCCACCACAATGCAAGCTAAGTGCTCAAGAAATGGGTCTCGGGTCACACAGGTTGGGATCCCTGTTTAAAAATACGAAATTATATATATAGATATTGTTACAAAATGATGGATCCTATGTATCATTCCTTCTTGTCCTTGGATTTCCGGTTGGAGTGTGCCGTTCAATATGTTTGTTGTCGGTTTTCCCAGTTCTTGCTGTTCTTTTGCCTTCATTGTTGTCCATCTTTTTTTCATTCCATGTCTCTTTACCATTTCTTGGTATAGGCAGGTTTGTCCGATAGGAAGACTAAGGCCGCAGTGATGTCGTGTGGTTGTATTGTGTGAGTTTGTGGGATGCTTGCCGGTTTTTGCGTGCGCGCGCGCGCGCGTGTGTGTGTCTGTCTGTCGTCTGTCTGTCTGTCAATCAGTCCATGTGTGCTGTGTCAAACCTTTGGTAGACACTTTCGGTTTAAATATTGTCTAGCTTTTTATTTTTGTGCAGTGTTGGATCAAGTTCCTACTTGGTATGCTTATAAACATTGAGAAAAGAGGTTCTATATGGGGTAACAGATGAGAGGTCAAGGGTCATTTGTTCGGTTCACTTAGGGTCATTCATCTTGTGTCATGTGGTATACACTTTTGGTTAAGTATCTTTGGTTGTGCTTAAACATTAAGAAAAGGGGTCTTATGTGGGATACCCTGACACTAATATGGATAGCGGGGCTGCCGCCACAGTTGAATGGTCGCGAGGGAAAATCAGGAAGTGGTTTTTGACCTCTACATATGGACTGGAAACAATGCATACACTGCTGGTGCACATATTCCACACAGATGTTCTATTGTTTGTAAAGTATGTGTTGTTTCCGCATATTGTATAGGTCAAAACCAACTTCCTGATGTTCATTCGGGACTCAGACCCGCTTATCCATGTGTAGAGGTCGTGGGGCTAACAGATGAGGAGTAAAGGTTAAATCAGGAGTCACTAAGGTTCATATCTTGTGTATGTGGTATACACCTATAATTCAAATGTTGTTTAGCTTTTAATTATATTGATGAATCTGTTCATTTAAATGGTTATTATGCTTATAAACTAAGGCAAGGGTTTTTCTTGGGGATAACAAGGAGGTCAGGTTATTCGGGGGGTAGAGGTCATTCTTCTGCGCATGTGGTTGTGGTATGACTTTATAGGTTAAATGTTGTCTAGCTTTTTAGTGTGTAGTGATGGAATCAAATTCATCCTCGTATGCTTACATGTATTTATATAAGACTGCTGAATCTAATCTTGTTATCTCATGTGGACATGGAGGACTATTTGGGTCGAGATTATCTTGCACTTAAAATCACCAATTAACAGGTGTTGTCTAGCGACCTAAACAAATAATAATTTCTTCGGTTTTCTGAACAAGGTGTCGGAAAAACGCTTTGTTGTGATGCTGAAACCATCACATTTAGGTGATTTTAAGCTGTGTTCTGTCCTAAAAAAAACACCCAAAGACTGTATGATAAGCTATGAAATCGCTTTGCCACATGTTGATTTCAAACAAACTGATAGACAAACCTTCCAGGGTCACCCCAACTAGTAAGACAGCACTTGATTTAATATTTTAACCCAGGAGCTAGCACACATTGTAACACATCTCAGACAAAAGGTTTGAGTATTAAATATGTTGACACGACTGACAGGGACCCCTGGAAAACGATTCTTAAGTGCTGCCAATGGTGCTTAAGGAGAGGGGCCAAAACAAGTTTGTACAGGGGTCCAAATTTTAAATTTGATCCAATCATGTGAAAAGACAAAATGTTAGGTGTCTAACCTAAGGATTCAGAAAAGGTATAGTTTGTACTATGTACAGCCTAAAGTTCAGAGTCTAGGCCTAAAAAACAGCAAAAATCATAATAAGGGTCAATTTCAGTGTACAGGGGTCAAATTTTAAAGTGCTCTGATTTGGATAAAAAATGTGCAAATTATTGGCAGAGTCCATATGGGTTAAAGTAAGGATAGTTTAACTGTCTTAAATGCTTAGTTTCTCGAGGTGGGGAACAGAAAGGTCAACGTCCATTGGATTCAATGGAGCTTGATCTTGTACCCCCTACTTCTTAAGCAAGCATTGAGACACTCAAAACTTTCCCTTATTTAATCCTAATTGAATCCTGACCAATTTGCCACCATTTTGATCCAAATCGGAGCAATTTGAAAAATTGACCCCTGTAAAACTGAAATTGGACCCTTTTTATGATTTTTGCGGTTTTTCGGAGCTCTAAATCTGAAACTTTAGGCTGTACATATACAAACATATAACTTTCTGAATCCTTGTGATTTTATAACCTAATATGGTATAACTTTTAAACATGATTGGAATCAATTAAAAAATTTCGACCCCTGTACAATCTTGTTTGGCCCTCTCTAAGGCACAACTTGAGTCACTTAGAATCGCCGTTTAGGAGGGTTCCTCAGACTGTCTAATATTTAATCACTCAACTTTTGTACTTGGATGTGTTACAAATGTGTAGATCCAGGGCTATTGTTTCAGATCAGCAAATAATGTGTGTGTCAGTCTGGGGTTTTGACGTATGAAGTTAGTCATCATTTTCTGACATTTTGTACCAAAAAAAAAACACCAAACAGGTTTTCAACAAAACAAACCTCAAAGCAGATCAGTGAAAAATTATTCAACATGTGAAAATTCAGTAGAAGTTGAAAAATTTGGATGGAGTCAGTAATTAGTGGTGATTAATGTGAAAACAACCATCTGAACCGTGGTTTACTACAGAAATGATACATGATAGAGACGAAAAACCTTACATACTTTCATGAAAACAAAACAAAGGGAGTTGATTTTGGAATTTAAAAGGCTCAGAAATGTGTCAAATATTAAAAGTTAAAAGGCGATAAGGTCCAAACTATTAAAGGGCAACAAGATGGACATAAGGTAAAAACCCAAAAAAATCTTAGGAATATCAGAAGGATATGTGGTGTGCTGGTAGGAAAGGGATACAGAGTCTGGCAATGTTGGCCTAGAGATGATGGAGAGGTTCCTTTGACCAATGCCCAAAATTTAATTCCTTATCACAGTATAGGATAAATAATGAGGCAACGGTGTAGAGACACATCGTCTTTGCTACTGTAAAGCTTCAAGCCTTGTGAACAGGCTAACGGCCTTATCAAGTTTCTACAAGCAAATGAATGTTAAGCAAAATAACTTCTGCCTTTCAAAGAGTTGGTGTTGTTTTGTGGAATGGGAAATTCATGGGAAAATAATACATATGAATCAAAACTGGTCTTGACAAAATTGTATACCAGCAAAAATTATAAAACAATGCTGCGGCAGTGAATATGCAAGGCCTCTTACCCATATTTATATGCATACACATAATTTATCTGATCTTTCAATTTCATTTACGCATTTTATCATCACTACTTGATCTGCTTTGAAAATAGACAAGGACGTGCGAAGAAAAAGGGGTACACAGCCTAAGAGCACTATAGAGAGTTTAATCTTTCTCGCATTCCAGAAATAGTATTAATTAAATCAATTAACAATGAATTATGTCAAATCTTTTGTAGTAATTTTGATAAAAAATTGATCAAAATATATGACGGATTTAAGAACCTCGCCGCACTGCATTTGTCAGAGAATCCCACTAAGGGGGGGGGGGGGGCTGAAGCTGAAGTGAAAAGGTGATTAAGTACAGCACCTATGGCCTTCACATTCGGTGAGATTATATAACTTGATGGTACATTAATTTCACATTAAAATGGCGAATTGTTATGTTGCTATGTATGGTAACGGTGGCCCCATTTTCTTGCTGTTAAAAAAGGGTGACTTGCACGCAGCTTTTTCAGGAACAGTTTGCCCTATTGTAACCAAACTTGTATTTTTATGTTATCAACATTATTAAACTTTTTTACAGAGCCAAATTTCACTTAAATGTAATACCGCGAGAAAGACCCGACACAGAAACAAAAAAAGTTGCATGTTGGGAAAAAAAAGTATAAAAATTGATTCGTTTCCATGGGTACCTTACTTAATCAAAAATTCCCTCTGTAAAAATCTGGACATACATTCATTGACCATATTCCAAATTTCAGCTCAAATGGATATTGCCGTTACTGGAAAAAAATCTGCGTGACCATATCAGACGCGACAATCGCACATTGCCGAAATAATCCATTTTAAATCTAGGAAATACCACTGAATATTAAATTATGCTGAAAATATGCAAAATAACTTGTAATACAGCTCACTACAAAATTCTGCCAGCAATATGTTTACAAAGTATATCATCAATTGTAATGGAAATAAACGGCATTATTTTCTGTATACTTTATATTTATGTGTGCAATTTTTTTAAATATGTCACGCCCTAAAACATAAAATACAAAAGAAATGTACTGCCAGACATTGTATAGGATGAATATTGTTCGCTTAAATTTTGCTCACCTTTGATTGATAAGCCGAACTCTGGAAACCCAATTCGATTTGAATCCCAAATAAAAAAAGCAATTTAAAGCCAAGATTTCAAAGTTTGCTGTACTTTAAAAGTCTCAAAAAAGGTTGTCCAAACCCCAAAATTCACCAAAAGACGACTCAGGCCCCCCCCCCCCCAACCGTCCCCCCCAACCGTATGTAGAGGCAGTCCGGAGCCGAAGGGCGAATGCACTGGACTCGGTCCTTCAAAATCTTTTCCATATCATTATAATCAGAGTAATCGGTATATTCATGTCATGATGCCCACCCATAAAGTCTCCATATGGCTTCACATGGCCCTTCCTATAGATTCTCAAATTTCAGTGAGAGTCTTGCATATTTCCATATATATTGATTTATTATATTATATGATTTAATGCCGATATTATGTATGGGTTTAGGCCTTTGTTGCCATTACAAAACCTATTGTGGCCATGAAGGTACAACTCGGCTTAAGGAAATATGTCATGATTCTGAATATTTGGAAAATTTGTTATGGATGGGAAGCGTAAGTAACGTAGATTACATATAAATCCAACTAATTGAAAATTGTCACATTTGTTGAGTCTTTTGCCCTTTTAATTTTCGCCCCAATAGCTTACTCGCAACGATTCCGACAAATCCACATCGCAGGCAAATGGTGAGTCAAGGGATGACCATCCATAATTTACGTCGTTGTGACCATCATATATCGCAGTGTTTTGCCACTTAACATAAATTAAAACACAACGAAATGAAACAAAATATTCATTCCTGTATTATTTTTTCTATTTTATTATTACTTCATTAATCCATCAATATTACAGTGTCAGCAATAACAATTCGAGTCAACACGATGTTTTGGTCCATCACTTTGACGTCACCGAGGAGAGCAAAATTGGGCGCTTTTGATTGCGAAAATCCGCCCGTTTCTTCGTATGTCAAAAAAGCAAAAATTAAAATGCCTCTATTTTTTGGTTAATTTTATACATCTTTTGTTATTAATTTTTTCGGGAATTCGTGATGTATGTACATATATTTTTGTACATGTAAGTCAAACTGAGCTTGACAAAAATCTTGACATATTTCCTTTAACGGAAACTGATAATTCAGTTCTTACAATGGTCCTTTAAATTGTGTAATGCAAATGTCAATGTTTGCCATGATGTCAAAACTCATACGCCGCTTTGCCCAATCCTCTTGGCAGTGCAGTGGGATGGGCAATAAAAAAAATAGTTATGTGGTTTTGATATACGAATCATTATTTATCCTATACCTGTAGTTAAGGAATTATATTTTGCAGTGTCAAAGGTACGCTGCTGTTCAAATCCCAACATTTAATTACAATTTCTGGATGTTTTTCATCCTGATACTTCAATTGAAAGATCCAAGCTATAACGTTGTTTTGAAATAATGGCATTTCAGGTCAACATTAGCTATTACAATTACTCTACATGAGTACCATAACTTTTTACCCGTGGGCCATTAAAATAAACCATCTTACCTCTCACGGTGAATGGACAGGCAATAAAAACTTTAATGAGGTCTCACTGATTTTGAAATATACTATTATAAGCGCCTGGGGGCAATTGTATTCAAAGGTGGATATGATGCGTGAACAAGAAAACGCGCGTAAAAAAAGGGTCTCTTTTTTTACAGGGGATGTACGCGAGTACATTGATGGGTGTCAAAAACAGCAAAATGCGGAAAAAAACGGTATGTTTTTTTTCCCAAACCTGAACTTGCTGATGTACGGTAATACTCAAATAAGCAGAGATCAAAGAAGATAAAAAATATTTTAAAGCAAGTTCAGAAAATAAAGGATATTAACGACACAATGCATGCTTATTGTTTAGGGTAGCAAAACTGACAAAAAATACTTCTTAGTGTGCAAAACAGACAAAAAACTCTTTAGGGTATGTTTTTTAGTAGTCGGTGGACATAATTGTTTAGGTGCAGTTGGCAGTCCATGTCACGCATCATATCCACCTTTGAAAACAAATGGCCCCGGGCAATAAGCGCGAAAAATCCGATAATTATAGGCTAGGAGGATTATTATCTCTTTTTTGGATAATATATTTTAGGCATACGCGGCATTCATTTTTGGACATTGATTACTTAGAACGACTCAATATTTTGGAAGTGATCATCCCACTTAAAACCACAAATAATATATCTTTTGCCTTATAATATGATTTGATTACATGGGAGGATGACTTTCTTTAGCCTAAAAATATCCGGAAATAAAAAACAAAGTTCTAGGACGTGGGCTTCGGAACAATTCGTTCCGGAATAATTTTCGAATAAAAAAAAAACATTGGACAAATGAACTTCGGAATATTGACATTCACCCAATATACCTCAGCATCGCGAGAAGATAAATACATTCTCTCTATATACTTCTGTTATATAGCCTCCATTTTGTGAATTTGAAATAGTATTTATTTTTCTCATTTTTTATTTGAAACAAAAGATTTCTCACAGGAAAAAGTTTGATTCGACAGCAGGTTGTTAATCAGGAGTATACAGCTCGTTTAATCTTACAAGATACGTGAGCCCTTTCCTTTTCAAACATTATCAATTGTGTTTCTTTGTTCAATGTCCCTTATATTTACGAAGCGGCAGAGACCGTTATTTAAACATGAATATTCATCCACACCGTTATTGTTTCCGAAAGTGGGTTCGGACACTTCCGGAGAAAAATGAAAGAAATAAAAACAAGAGTGAAAGAATCATACAACAGCTAATTGTGAACACAGATTGCCATCGACTTGTTAGCTTATCTGTCGATTACGATTTCAGCCAAAGTAATGATTGTAAGTTATGCAAATTCTTCTTCACTCTTTTAAAGGGACAATCGAAACATTTGGCTCCTTCATTGTTGAAATAAACAACGATATGAAAGAACATGTCACTCAATACAAAAGTACCATCGCTGGTTAGACAATAACAAGTATATCGCTAACGAATCAGCCAAGAAGTGATTCAAAGTCATGGAAATCTGAGGGACTCAAGACAAAAGATTATGTGATGGATAGTGGATTACCATTATTCTGTGAGCTAATACAGGTTAATAGTCACCGAAACGCCAATCTAGTGATTCAAAGTCATGAAAATCTTCAAAAGACAATTTAAACATGTTGCTTTTACTGTAAAATGATAACAATTGAACAATGTAACATAACGCCAGACACCAATCCGGGAATTTTAAAAAAAAAATGAGGGAGAAGCGTATGCAAAAGCGAAGGGAATTAATGCCCTTTGTTTCTTTATATAACGCAATCGAGTGTAGTGATAGCCGTAAGGCATAGACTATTAAGAATGCCGAAGATAGGATATCGTCTTAACAAAAATTCTTAAAAGCACTAAACATGCGGCAACATTCGGTAGTCCCCTCGAATAATATTGTATCAAGTCTTTAATTCGTGGGGTCAGAACCGGGGTCAGATATACGTGAGAAAGGGTTATTTTGAACTGTACCTACTTAAATATCCAAACCTGCATAATAAAATTAACATTGCACCGGCTTAACAGTCCATAGATAATCTTCTCAACAGATAGGGCCATTTCTAAATCAGAGCAGGCTTTCCTCACACAATAAGAGATCCCTCCAGAAGAGGTAAACCTAGTATCGACATAGAGGTTGGTGTTGGACTCATGCACAAGTGAACATAACGCACAATGGTGTTGTAATAAGAAAAAACCTAACGCTGCCTTCAAGATATTTAAAAAAAAAAAAGAAAAAATATTACACTTCCATTTTACACAATAATGATATAAAATTCTATATTCGTTCTGGTCACGACGTATATGTAAGATAAAGAATTCAAAACACACCGTTATGAAAAAAGTAAGGAAGTTTGTTAAGTATGCTGGCTGTTTAGACTCCGACCTAGCGGCTATTCAAGCCATAGAATGACCGAAAAGTCGCTATTTATAATAAGTAATAAAATCCCAGTGCGGAGGACGGGGGAAAAGAAACATTGGTACAACATGAAATTCTGAGCTTCGAAAAAGAACTTGCCATAAAATAGTGTACCAACGGATATTACAGTGTTGATATTTTAAGAATCAGGTAAAATTCACAATGTCAATGTATAAATGCATTACCAATTTACGGTCCACGAGCATTTGGCCATAATTGTGGAAGAGGAATTTCGAGGAATGTCTAGTCTTGTCAAAGACACATAACACTTTCTCCACCAACCGGTGAGCGCGATTTTGCTATCATCACCAACCCTGGTAACTAATGTGTTCTAATGTCGATTATAATTGATTCTACTCTGCTCTTAAATATTGAGACTGATTTAAATCAAGAAAGGTTTTTGGAGATTCGAACAGTAACCTTTCAGATATTGTTAATCCAATTCAAAAACAAATACTATGCAAACCGATTATGGCAAAAAAGGAATAAAGCCCATACACTATAAGCTTAAATACAATAACAGGTAATTACAACTAAATATCATAACAATCGATCGATCATGAACGTGCCGGTGAAGATGAGGTTGTTTTGGGGTTGTTTATGCTAAAGATAGGCTCTAACGCAACGAGGACAAGTGAGGCGGGGAGGGGGGGTGGGGGGGTTCTCACGTGGGTTTGTTGGGTACCCATGATCGTTCCAGCGGTCTGAAAGTCACCCCCTAAACGGGCAATTGTCAGTAAAAAATATACCCTAAAAAGCACAGCTTTTTAGTGATAGTTAATAGATTTCAGTGGAATACATCCCTAAAGGAGGGACCGATTTGTAGGAAATCACACCCCTTGCGGAACCTGTTATCAATACGCGAATAAAAAAACATTTGAAATATTCCAATATATACAGGGAAAATACACTTAATTTTCTAGATCTGTTCAATGAACCTAGTAAGTCCACACTCACACCCTGAATTTGTTATCCCTGCGGTAGTCCAGCTTTGCAGCTAGTCCCTCTTTTTTGGAACGTAGCATGCGGTACCGACCCAAAAACCCAAGCAGAACCTCCCCGGGAGGCAGAATTTCAAGTTACAAGGAGAGGTCGCGTTTATACAACATCGTTTACAAGGAAAGACGGGTGGCGGCCATTGGTTAAAAGCGAAATCTTGACGAAAAACCTCTGCATTTTTTATATGTTTCAAGGAATGTTTTCGGATTTAAAAAATCTTGGAGTTGACGAATCAAACTCCACTGTAAGAGTTGTATTTGTTAACATTTATATATGGAATTAACGGACGATGTCATAATAAAGCCAATGAACGACCACATTTACGTTTTGGTTTGCCGTCTGTGAGTTGCTATAGTGAATGAGGCTGACCACTATCGTCAGTCCAGGGACTCTTAAAAACGAGCTTAGCTCTGATAAAAGGCAAAGAATTCCTGGAATTTGAAATCAGCATACGAAGATTCAGGAGTGGAGATGGCCATGTTAAAACTAAAGGCCACGTATTTCCAGAAACTGTTTAGCGAAACGCGATTTTAGCTTAAAATGCCGTAATTTACAAATTGCGTTTACGCAAAACGCGTTTAAATATTTTCAACCATTTGCTTGTAAACAGAAGCTTTAAACACGGGTAAACATCGTCGTTATTTAAAGACGCTAACTTGAGTATATAAAAGGCCCCCTATTGATTTTAATGGTTGAGCGCACAAAGGCATCAGTTTCCGTAGCGTTAAGTGATGCATCAACAGGGCGAAGAAAACGAAAACGATATGACACCCATTGTGTGGTTCAATTGGACAGGGCAATGGGCCGTGCACGTGACGGAAACACACACTTAAAACGCTTTTAACTAGCCCCTTCGTACCTAGTTTAAATTTCGATGGCATTTTAGCGGAGTTAATATTGCGTTTAATTTTAAAATTCTTTCTGGAATTGCGTTTACTTTTAAGCGATACGTTATCTCACATATAAACGTTCGCTTAGCTTAAACATCCGCGCGCTAAAACACCTTTTGGATACGGCGACAAAAAAATGTTTTAGAAATTAGCTATAGAAATACAGGATTGAGCTGTAATTGACGTATAGTCAAAAGGGCGAGCAGAGTTCCCCCCTTGAAAAAAAATGAGTTAAACCGGGTATTTTGATGAAAATCATTCCAAATCAACCGTTTGGGCCCCTCCGGATCGGGACGACTTTTCCCCTGACTGGGCTAAGACTTTTCCAAGACATCGTGAGTCCAATTTACAGTTGTTTTTATCGTGTGATTTGTGTAAACATATCACAATTTCCGGACATTTTTCATAAATAGAACTATCAGCTCTGCTCTGAGTTGATTTGCAGAAAGAGCTTCCTTTCCTTTCCTTTAAAATAACTGGTTTTAAAATATCTGCCTCCATGGTCAAACTTCTGATGTTAATATAATCTTTGTACATCCTAGCAATCAGGTAGATTTGATTAGAATCAGCCATTACCAGGGCCATGATCCATTGTCAATAATCTCCTTCAGGCGCATCCTTAAAAGAGGTTTGTTGAGGAGTAAGATTTGTCGGCAACTTTGCCGTGCGTCGGCATAGGCACTATTTAAAAACTGTCATTTGTCTACACAATTTTAAACAAAGGGGGAGGGGCGCATTTTTTTCCTGGTCAGATCAATCACCGTTCCAATTTTTCAGGGTTTTAGGTTGCTATCCGTGATATACGTATCGTATACCATAATATATATAAGCGATACACGTAATATTTTCATAAAAAGGTTTTTACAATTAATACCCAATTTGCCAACAAGTCCCATTTTAAATGATCTGTGACGCCTTTTCCTGATCTCCTTTAAAACACGATACTGTAACTTAAATTTGGGTATTCATTAGTAACCGGACGTCTGATTCTGGCCTGATATACTACTACTACTCAATTCCTGGCTATCTTGTCTTTCAAGGTAGAACATTGGATCCCGCTCATAAGTATTTGGTGTATTTGGTTTGTCAATCCATGGATTGCTGCCGTGCAAGCTACCGGCATACTCCCGTGTAGGCTCTGGCTTCCATTCAATGCAGTTTTCACGGGCATGTTAGTCGCGTCCACCATGATTCATTGATTTTCCGCTTGGGCTGCCGAAAGACTTTTCCTCGCTCGGTTGTCCTGAAGTTGTAGGAACCTGGTTTACGCGATATTGCGTACGCTTGTTAGCGTCGCGGATTTGGGAGTGAATTGGCCTCAGTATTGATAAGAATGCACCTGTAAAAATAGTGTTAACAAGAAGGTTAGCCTTATTTTGATATGAATATAAAGACAACATTAAACAGCTCATATCAATTTCCGATCATGGTCGAAAACAAATATACGACCACTAACGCGTCCAGGGGCCCGTTCACCTAACTCGTGCGTAACCCTAACACATTGGTCCCCTCAGCAATGACGCTCATGACATATGCACGTAGATTTACGACTGATTTCGGGAATGGACCCCCCCCGGTATTTGCAAAGACACACAACGTTCACCCGGGCGTTATCCACCACGTTCACAAGTTTAATCCTGTATACAAAAAAAAATAGCACTTGACATTTTGACAATTAAAAAGTAAGACTTGTTGCGTCGTCCGAAGCACTTGATGGTTGTCCTCTTGAAAGCTCGTCCACTTGGAGTATGACGAAGAGTCTTGGAGAGTGGGGTTGTGGCTAAGCGCTCTTAAATTCTTAAATATAATCTGCATATCATGTCTATGGCAGATACACTCAATTGCTATGTCTCTTTCAAACCAATCCAAGTGTATGCTGACACAGCAGTTAAAATATGGAACTATGTATCTTTGAATTCGTGAGTGGATGAGTGGAAAACTTCCTCAAGTTTGAACGGATGAGAAAACAGAGTTGTTTTGATTGGTTCTAGACATCAACTTTCAAAGTTTAATTCCCATATCACAATAGGTGATTCTAACAAACCACGCCTGTAACTAGTGCTCGTAATTTAGGAGTTTTTTGATTCAGCCATGTCTCTTAATGTTCATATTTCTGTATAGTTCGTTCTGCTTCATTCCACTTAAGAACATTGGTAGAATAAGGAAATATTTGAATCCTCATGCAACTGAGCAAATTGGGTCCATAGTTTTGATAAACCTCCCGGCTTCGATTGGGTAACCCTCGAGCTTTATGTTTGGTCTTTATTATGATCAAATTGCACGTCTCTCACGCATTCAAAATGCTGCAGCACGCTAATTAGTGACGTTAACCAGAAAATCTTTTCTCACATCACTCTGTCTTAAAATATTTACACTGGTTGTCACAGTTTGATTATAGAATTGTGTACAAAATTGTTAGAATAGTCTTCAAATCATTGGGGGGATATTATGATACCAGGGTAACATGATCATGTCTCTCAAACCATATACCCCACTCTGCAGGCTTCGTTCCAGTACCGATGTCCCTTCTCTGTGAACCTCGTTCTAAACATTCATGGGGACAGAGCTTTTTTCAATTGCTGCTCCGCGTCTTTGGAATGCCTTACCAGTTCAAGTCAGATCTAGCACATCTTTGGCGCAATTCAAGACCGCTTTAAAAACCATTTGATGCAATCAAGCTTTTTTTCATAAGTGTGTGCTTTCTTCTGGTAGCCTGTTTCTGGTCACTAACTGTTTGTGTGCTATGTATTGTGTAAATTTTTCCTTGTAGTTTAAAGTTGTTATTTGCGGCCTTGGCTCCTGTATGGTGGGAATTTGTGGCTCATTATAAGTCTACATTATATTATTATTTACTTGACGGGTGGGGTAGGTTTCAAATGCAGAGAAAATGCATGCATTACAAGTTTCCTATCCTAGCATTCAGACAGTCACTGGTTGTAATACTCTCCTTCTAATTTCCTTACAAACGCATTAAAATGATATATTTTTAGTATCAATATCTATCTACATTGCTTGATCTAATGACATCAATGCACATTTCAATAAGAATGACAATTGTCCAATGTGAAGGAGAATTGATGCCGTCATTGATCTGCCAGGGGCACATAGAGCGACTGTCTTGAATGTTAGAAACTTTGTAATGCATGGTATTTTCTCTGAGGTTGCACCCTCCCCACCCGTCACTTGAGAGCTCCAGCTTCTCCTACCACACACCGCCCTCTCTCATTATTTCAATTGTTTGTCAAAGATGTGGGAAAATATGTTGGTATCGATTACACGGAATTAATAGTAAATATTTAACAAAACGACGGGGGTATTAATAATAAGGTAATAAAAAATGCTTTTTATTGGCGCTCTACGGAGAACACTACCCCTCCCCTCGTATTCCGGGGAGGGGTTTTGTGATGACTTTAAAAAAAAGACATCGCATATAAAGCTATACTTAACAGACTATGAGTTATTTACTTATTATTTTAAGTACTTACAGGCCCAATACGAACAATTAAGACTCGTTTACCTACCGTAATTTCCTGAATATAAGCCTCGGCTTAAGTGACCTTGGTTTTTGTTTTTGTTTTATAACCTTGCGGACACTTATGGGGCCTATTAAAATGATGAGGCCCATATACATGATATAGTTCAAATTTAAATCTTGGTCATTGAATGTCTCCTACAACTTCCATGACCCTGAACTGTTGATCCCAGTTACTTAAACTCATTTAATAGCTCACAACAACACACCAAGCAAAAATAATCCTGGTAATACACACATGCATAGGTTGAACGTTGGCTTAAAACCGAATGTAGGCCAGAAGCGATCGCAAAGAACAATTATTTTCTTGTTATGGCTCAAACTTATAGGCCCGTATTCCAAAAAACTTTTGGAAGCTTTAGATTTTGATTTTAGCTCAAAATCACCGTAATTTAAAATTGCGTTTAAGCAAAACGCGTTTAAATATGTTTAGCAGTTTGCTTACTTAAACAGAAGCTTTAAACATGAGTAACATCGTCGTTATTTGAAGACGCTAACTTGAGTGTATAAAAGCCCCTATTGTGTTTTAATGGTTGAGCGCACAAAGTGTATCACTGGTTTCTGTAGTGTTTAAAGCGCAACTGCGCGAGAATGATATGCACGAATGCTGTTGTCAATTAGACAGTGCAATGACCGTGCGCTTGATGAAAACACACACTAAAACACTTCTTAAACTAGCCCCGGACCTAGTTTAAATTTCGACGTATTTTGGCGAAGTTAAAATTACGTTTAACTTTAAACTCCTTTCTGGAATTGCGTTTACTTAAGCGATACGTTTATCTCACATTTAAACGTTCGCTTAGCTTAAAATCGCGCTAAACACCTTTTTGGAATACGGGCCATAGACTTCAAATCTTGGTTTTGCTTTGTTAATTAAATCATCTGGACCCTTCAGCATATTTAAATAAAGGCCTACTGTATGCCTTAAGACATGCTTAGAACTCAGAAACAAATGAGATTAAACATATGCCTTCACTTATGACTTTTACTTACCAAAGATATCAAGATCAAGGCAGAAGCTGCAAAAATTACGAAGTATAATAATCGAAGTTTCTGCAAGAAAAGTTTATAAAAAAACACTATACATAATGATCATGGTTCAAACTGCGGCTTCAGCAGATTAGCCTTATACCATTGCTTTATACTATTGAAACATATTTAACGTAAAAAAAAACTTTTAAAAATCACTGAGAGAGTAAACTGAGAGATTGTGTCCAACTGGGTATTCGCCTTTGGTGAAGGAGGTCCTCAGTTTGGGTTCCGGCAGGGCCACTTGCTGGGATTCAATTCGTTACTAGATTCTGGATTTGATGTGTATAAGAACTATTGGTTAAAACTTAAATTCCGCTCTCCACATGGTTTATTGGGATTTGGCCAAACGAACCATGTGAATATCCCTCCTTCGGAGGGGACGTTAAGCCGTCGGTCCCATGTACATTGAGACCAACGGTTTATACATGTAATCGCAGCCATTTCGATGTAAAAGTAGGTTCATCTGTGAATACTGCCGTTTTCATAGTTTTCTATCAATTTTTCAGTTAAAAAATACTTAAGGGAATTTTCCAGATTTATCATTCACCTTTAAGCGATTCATACAAATTTCAAATATGTTTTACTCTTCCAGGTGAATCGCTGATGGCGTCTTTAAAGTGAGAACTATATATTTAAAATTAAAATTAACTATTGCTTTTACCACGTTTACTGATGTCACGGATGTAACCAATCACGCATTTATGATCCGTATATTAGTTTGGGTAAAATATAAAATTAAGACCCAGTGGACTGGGTTCATTTTCTTGTGTCTGTAAGTTAAAGGTCCCAGGAAATGAAATGATAAACATACTCCAAATATTTGTGGGACATTCCATTGCAATAAACAGGGCCAGAAAAAAAGAATACACTACCAGTGACATGATTTGTGAAACTATTGATTATCAGTCAGTGTCATGAATAGATTCACACCCAGTCACCTGGAATTTTCTATTATACTCTCTAATAAATCAATGGTACCACAACTTATGTCATCACCAACTCAAATATTGCATGCTTTCTGGTCCCTCCTTGTAGACTTGACACAAACCACATCAATTCTATTTGCATTTCCTGGGACCATTAATTCTAAGGACTAATCGAATGCCATTAATGGTCCATGTAATACCCATCCGTCAGTATGTTAATGTTACTCCATGGGATCAAAGAGAGAAAGATGCTTGCATAAGGACATTGGTTACGCATATCGGCGAAGTAACTGATTTCTGCTCAGTTAATATTGTCTAATTATACCTTTCAACAGGTGTTCAATACCCTGGGGTTTGTCAAGTGCAAAAGTTGCACATTTGATTGAAAATGAATAAAATATCACAATTTCTTTTCCTAATATCAGTGACCCGTAGATGTACAACCAATGCAGCATGACTCGAGCAAATAATAGCACGTTGATATCGGCAGTAATCCGCTCGGTATGCAGAGATACAGGGCCCTACAAATTACTTTTAAGCTGTATGGGTAATAACAATCTCTATATATCTTCTGTACTTCAGATAAAAAAGGATTTCAGGGGCTCATCACCAGATTAAAAAAAAGAATTGAGACTGTTTGTTTCATGACGCAAAGCACAATATTCTCGTCCTCTTCACGATAAAAAACTTAGGTCTTCTTACTGTGTCGATTCAATTACTTTGACCATATATTTCAGCATTTTGGTTTTTTTTGTCCCTTCCGAAAGGAAACAAAGAATGAACAACCTCATGAAAGAAAGTTGGTTTGGCAACACTGTGACCTAACATCTTGTGAAGAAACACAACTTAACTTACAGTACTGCCCGCGTAACCCCAATTTCTTTTCATTTTAACCGTGTTGTTAGCATAGTCCGCTAGACCCCCTTCTTTTGTATTTTTTCAAATACCCTGGTTGTTAAATTGGAATAAGAATTAGGATCCCGTCCATAAGGTTTATGGATCTTGGTTCTGCACAAAAAATTTAGGTCACAGCGTACCAAGCAACCTATCCACCACCGTGAGTTTTTTGTTCACATTAGTTTCTGTTTTTTCAGTAAATATAATATACAGTCAAAATTATTGAACTCACAGTAGAACCTCAAAGTTGTATTTCTAATCGCGAAACGAGGACAGCTCATCCAAACTGGGTAGAAGACGTTTTCATATAGAAGTCCCCAAGTATACAAACGAGTTGCCATTGATTCCAGCGTCTGCGCTAACTACTGCACAACACATACAGTGCCATGACAGAATCAAGGCAATACCCCTCATTTGCGTACTTGAGATTTCTATTTGAAAACGTAGACTCCTAAACTGGGCGGGGGATTACAGATCTATAACGCTGACATCTATTCAACTGCATGACAGTAACAAAGGCTCTGCGTTTTTTTCCAACTAAACAAAGGAGAACTTCTGAAGTGTTTTGTCTTAATCCAATGAATACCAGTTGATTTACTTGTCATAATGCCATTATTTGCTTGAGTCAATGTAGCTACATGTATTTCCATTGAATCATGATATTCAGACAAAGAATTGAAATGGCATTTATTCATTTTCATGAAAATGTGCAACCTTTACAATTGCCATAACCAATATAGGGTAATTATAAAATTTATTATTATTTATAGTGGAAAAATGGTTTACTTCTGCGAAGTATGTAATCAAAATGAACAATTTTTCCTTTGATCCCATGGCCAATGTGTGAATAAGGATGTCTTTTCTGTCTATGTAAAAAAGCCAAGGTACTTGCTTTTGTATTACATTGCAAACACTCGTATTATAAACAAATGTGTTTGTATAATTTTTGCCATAAAATGACACTTATGGACAACGTGGTTCTGCATGTTTAATCACACCACGTTTTGTAAGTTGCTCATTCGATTAAACTGTTTTTATGATATTACATATATCACTTACACTGTCCTCACAAATTCCCTTTAACTTTTCGCCACAGATGGTAGAGTCGATGTCTTCAGTATCATAAGGGAGAAGACCTGTAACAATAATAATAATAATAACGCTTTTATAAAGCGCACTATGTATTAAGACATAACGCTTTCAAAAAACCTAGAAATAATATACAACATTAAGTATATAGTAAAATCATAAAAATTACTTGTTAAAAAACAGCAACATAAATACATTAAGTTAGTAAAACAGGTTCAGAGTAGCATAAACTATAACATTAAAAGTACATTAATTAAAAGATGCGCTTTGAAACCTTTCTATAAAGATATAACAGAGTCAACATTTTTCAGCTCAAGGGGGTTATTCCACAGTGACAATATTTGTGGATTGGTAGGATGTCAATGTATTTTTTAACACAAAGGCTAGAAGAGGGTCTAGAGGGCAGTATTCGGTATTGCCTTGATGATTTTAAAAACATCTTCTGATAAAATATCAAATTCACTAAAAAGAACTTCGACAGCAATCATTCACATCATTGAAAAGTGAGATTGCTTCAGTGTCATTCAGATCTATGCACAGATTGTTTACTTTGCTCTCAAAGAAATTGTTGAAATGGTAGCGCTTGTTAAATGGAACATTCATGAGAAGCCAGAGTTTTTTTTTTGAGTAACAGTAAATTATGTCCGGGGGTAACTTTGTTTTCTGGTCAGGTAATCACCCGAGTTACAAAAACCCTGAGACCTGGTGAGTTATCGAGACTCCAAAGATGGGGATCAAATGCAACCGGTGCTTCTGCAAGGGATATCAATTCGGCCCGCTTTTCAGTCTCGGATATGGTTATACATTATTAGTTGGGTCATATCGTCACGAGTCTTCCAAACAGGCCAATCGACCATTTTGGCGAAATAGAGTTTTTTGCATATTTTGATACTATATCACGAGCTCTTTTCATATACCAAATATTGAGCAAAAATAAAAAAAAAAAAAAAAAAAAAAAAAGGACAGAACGAGACTCGATTAATGCCAACGCCTTTTCAGAGCAACACATTACTTTATAGAAATCCACTGCTATATTTCCTACCGCTTTCAAAATATTTCTCTTTTGTTTCTATACAGGAAATTATTGTTGAATTTTGTCATCCCGATTGGTCAGTCCAGTCTCCAGGAAAGGTTTCTACCTTTTTAACAGCTCAGTTATTATCTGCGTATTTGTAAGCTTTTCTACAAAGACAACGTTAAGTACTTATGTAAAAACCGTTCCTGTAGTGTCGCCCCTGAACAAAAAAATCAACAAGTAATTTATGTTGAAGCAAAAGAAATATATGGTGTCAAAAATGAATGGACGAAGGGGGTTTTCGTGATTTCAAAATGCTGTCATTTTGGCATTTCTTTTTAAAACATGCAATTTAACTTCAATAAGTTATACTGTTACGGTATCATATCGTCACGAGTCTTCCAAACAGGCCAATCGACCATTTTGGCGAAATAGAGTTTTTTGCATATTTTGATACTATATCACGAGCTCTTTTCATATACCAAATATTGAGCAAAAATAATATTCCAATTTGTAGATATAATAGATTTTCACTTTTGGAAATCATACCCAAACGCCAAATGAAAGTCTTCCAAACAGACCAATATGCATTCGTCTGTTTGCTGTACCTGAAAACCACCGTACGACAGCTTACAAAGTGATCTATCGATCAATGTTGCGAGATTCATCTCCTCTCTCGATCAACACTGGGTGGCATATAGAAGTGTGGTCGAAGTCTATATTAGTACAATGTGTGTAGCTGTATCTGAGGCGATTTTGCCACACTAAAAATATTTATTATTTATTTATAATAATTACTGTGACAATTACAGTATACTGTAAAAATTGATTCAATCAAAACACTGTAATAAATATATTTATTACAGAGATTGTGAATGTGTAGAGAATAAAAAGCACTAACGAACACCCTAATTTACTAGGCCTATCCACAAATGTCAACCACAATTTGCCCGGTGCATATACTGTAAAATTCAGTTAATTTCTGGTAAAATATATGCATTAAACGGTAAAATATAATGTGAATTTGAATGGAAACTATAAAAGCTGTAGTTTATCGGATTTTATTGGTAGAATTGCTGCCAGTATTTTACTATATAAGATTTACAGTATTTTTCCTGTAAATAACCTATAATTGAAAATCCATAATAGTGTATAATAATGTTGATATAATTCAAAGTTCAAATAGGAGCCTCTCTTATAAATTTAGTCGTAATAGGCCTGAAAATTGGACAAAAAAGTATTTTGCTATATTTTTAAATTACGGTCAAGTATTGTCTTTTTTAATCCTTTTATTTTTTTATTGTGAAGTGCACTCTAATTTGTACAGCGCACGTTATTTCGTAAATACAAGATGCATGTTAGTAGTTGTATAAACAAAAATATGCATTTTTAGCTGCGTTCTTTACTAGACGGAGATTGTAAGATGTCTTGACTGTCTAAGCGACGATCTGGGCAATGAGCACGGCAAAAAGGAGCCTACGTTTGTCAGTTTTGAATCGCGCCAGTTGAGTTTTATTTTATTATTTTTTAATGTTTTTAGACAAAGTTATAACAACAAGATAATTTGTAACCCCAGAAAGGATACAAACAAGCACTAATGTAGTAACCTATTTTCACTTAAATTTTTTTATAGTTCAAAAACCTCTTGTTGAAACCCTTTCACATTTTGGTAAGATATTTGTCCATTTTAATTTACAATATATTAATTTGAAAGGAAAATAATGTACATAGATTCAATGATATTCCTATAAGGTAGCATAGTACTCTCTAAATGTAAAAGAGTGAAAATCACTCTTTCAAAGAGTGACTCCAGGGACCAGTCTTTGTTGGGGTTAAAGTTACTCTTTAAAGAGTGAATTTTGTGTATCGTTACTCTTCATCGATGAATTGTCACTTTTATAAGAGTGAAGCATTGACGAAATTCACCTTCAAAAAAGGGAAATTTAACTCCAACAAAGACTGGTCCCTAGAGTCACTCCTTGAAAGAGTGATTTTCACTCTTTTATATAGGTATTTGGGTTCATATCAGAGCGACTTAGGTTTGATTCCCAGTTAGATAGGCTTACCTGTTTAAAAGTTACTTACATGATTAATTTATAGCCAAATTAACCCTCGTATACCTGAGCCAGTTTTGTAACAAAACTCCCGAAGGGGGGTGGGGTGGTTACTGAACATTCGATTCCTGTAAATTTGGTACCAAAGGATCGCTTAGAGTTTCTTCTTTTAATTGGTACCAAAATAAGTACCAACATCCCCATTATGACGTCACTATGACGTTATATGTTGAGGAAAGTGCGAAAATACCGAATATAGGGTTGAAAATTGACATTTCGCAATTTTAGCGACTCAAACACCTTATTATAGCACTAACATGCTCTCATGATATAAAACTAGTCATTTCCCATCAAGTAGAGTCAAAAACAGCATGAAAATATGATATTCCTAACCTTTTTGGCGAAAAATTTTCCGAATTTGGAGAATTCTGTGTGTCTATGGAAATTGGCAGTTTTGCTGACATGCGAACTTTATGACGTAATTGTGATGTAATGCTAGGCATGTTGGTACTAATTTTTATCATCAATGGACAGAGGAGGACCATAGCTATTTAATGGTACCAAAATCAAGTGTCTGTGATGTTCATGTGTCGTGCTAGGCATGTTGGTACTTCTCTCCCGAAAAAGGGGGGGGGTGTGGTGGTTAATTGCCACCCCCCCCCCCCATCCATGACTTTTAGATCACCCTGTATCTTTCCTATATCCCGGTGGATGTTTGTTTTTGGATGAAAAGGAGCGGAATATGTCAATTGACAATTACATTCAATAATTTGGCACCAAAAAGGGGTTTTAGCAAACCGGGGAAAAACCTGAAGGGGTTGGTAACCACCCCCACCTTCGGTAGACGAGGGTTGAGATCAATAATGCAATGTAAAACATAGTACCTCAAAATCTTTTTCGTTTTTCCTCTTTTCTTTCCTATATTTTCCCACATACCTACTATATTATTTTGAGTTCCAGCAACTTAGTTGATTAATAATTTCACTAACTTGACAATTTCTCTGTGTTTTATAAGCGCAATAGAGTAATGTGATTTTGAGTACATGTAGACAAATTATCATTCATATTTTCAGCCATCTCAATTAAAATACATGATTAATGGTTATAACTTAAAAGACTACTCATTGAAATTATTCAATAAAATTAAATGCAACCCGATTACACTTAATTTTATTGAGTAGATACAGGAAATTATTTTCCTTTCAATTCTAATAACGAAAGATGTTTAACATGAGAAAATTCGCATTCTGCATTTTCAATAAATACCCCTTTGATAATCAGAAATATGGCAATTTGAATTGAAATCAAACGTCAGAAGTCTTTGAAATACAAGTTAACCATTGAGCATCGCAGTAGAAATGCCGGAAACCTGTCATCTTAACCTCAATATGGTTTGTTTTTTACTCATAGAAAGTTTTAAACAACAGAAAGTATAAGAGCAACTACTCTACGAGTGCTGTTACTCCAAAAGTGAAACATATACGCAATGCTCTGTTTGATGACAAAAATGAAATAATATCCATGGGAATATCAATTAATTTCAAATTGTACCAATAGTCACCCCGACGTCGTTTGTTTTAACGATATTTAGAGACATCATTTGACACTAATTGCCATTATACCCTTCCTATGGTTTTCGTTATTTAAAAGTAGTAAGCCTATGAATCTTGTTAGAACTAGTGGAAGCTTAGTAACTATACATGTAAAAGATACAATATGATTAAAGAGTTGTTTTTACTTTTTATTTTATTGAAAATAAAAGTATTCATTTTAAAACACGTGCTGTATGTGTCGTTCATTAGAATTAAAATGATTTTCTTCCGAACGCCTCGGAAAATTAATACAAATATAAATGTCTTGATAGTAAGATAAAGCTTTCTTCTTTAATAGTGATCTTTGATTCCTTTTGCTCTGCGAAAAGTATCAAAACTTCAAGCAGATAGACAGATAAATCACAACTTCTTCCACTTAACTTTTAAGTTATTATGTCCAATAATTCACAAAACTCAGGGTTTCAAACGTTAGACATGCATTTTGGATGTCCTTTTTAGCGTACTTAACACATGTGGGGCGATGCTGCAATTTGGAAATGCAGCAAAATGCTGTAAGTTTTATGTCCAATTTAACAGGCGTATAAAACGACTACAACTGGAGCTTTTATTCGATTTTTTCGAGTATCAACATTATTGTACATTATTATGAATTTTCAATTATACGATTAAGTACTAATTAAGGTTTACAGGAAAAAATGCTATAAATTTTACAAGAAAATTCTGGCAGCAATTCTTCCAACAAAACTCCATAAAATACAGCTTTTACAGGTTTCCATTCAAATTAGCCGTATATTTATATCTTGATGTAATATATTTTACATTAGGTATTAAACATTTGAGTAAATCAATTCCAATACAAAATAAAAATTTTAGAACCTCATCATTCCTCTTTTCTATCTTCAATTAGCACATTATTTTGCCTGTGAGAGACAATGACGCCTAAGAAAATCGTACAAAAGCATGTCATTTATAGCGCCTCGGCAGGCACAAGTATGTTCAACATGTTTCAATACCACCCTCAGAGGCGATCGAACCGACTCTTTTTGAGTACGCCAAACAGACGAATGTGCATTTCGTCTCCTTTGACATAGAAAAGAGGGACTTTGTAGTTTTACAAAGAGACCAATCCCTTTGTAATTAAATTTGACAATTTTTTAAAAACAAAGATATTGAATGGAAAGCGTGGTCAAAATGAAGAACGTTCAATGTCCACAGTTTTTGTACCACATAAAATCATTTCCTAAAATGTTTCAAATTTTAGATATGGCCAGTTCAAAATTCTTAAAACTTCAATAGCCGATATCTCGAAATGTGAATTTGGTCGATTGGCCGTTTGGAAGATTGCGTGGGGACGAATGTGTTGTAGCAATTCCATTGACCGCTAGAAGCAGCCATTCTCAACGGATTTGTCTTCTATGAAAGTTAATGACCAAATTTAAGCGGGTTTGTGCCAACTCGTGTAAGTGTGGGCGGAATCCAGGTGGGGGTTTAAATCCATAATGAAAAAATGCTTGGTTTGCTGTGAAAAGGTAACCGAGGTTCGCGTGTGTACAAGGATATAAAAACAGGTACAATTGTACTGCCAAACCAACTATGTTTTTGTATTTTGTTTTTTTTTTTTTGTTGGTTTTATGTGGATATAAGACAAAATCATTCCAAATATCAAAGTCATCATCAAAGGTAAATCTTAATATTGTTCAGATTTCTTTTAAAAACGGAGCTCAAATGTTCATATTTCCTCAAAGCTGCAACAAAAACATTCTGCAATTGTCTAACACATGTTTAGTCATGGATCGTGTTTTCATTTATCTCAATACCAATACAAAAGGAGTGCCAACTACTTTTGTTGCAATCCCATGGAAAAGTTAACCATTTGAACATTTAAAAAGAAATCGATGCAATATTTTATCCGTAACCATAAGTTGTAGGCAGTACAAACTATATTTTTTTAATCCTTGTAACAAGATGAAAACTTTGGTTACCTTTTTACAGCAATCCAAGCATTGTTCATTTTTTTACCCGTTTTATGGATTTACCCCCTCGTGGATGGATTCCGCCCACATTTTCCCGCTAAATTTGTTCATCAACCTTCACAGAAGACAAATCCACTGACAAATGATACTCTGCTCTCAACGGTCACGGAATTGCTCCAGATCACCCAACTATTGTAAGCATTGTTGTCCAGACGATTAAAGGAAATATGTCAAGATTTTTGTCAAGCTCAGTTTGACTTACATTCATAAAATCTGTGTACATACATCACGAATTCCCGAAAAAATAATACAATTTGATGTAAAATTAACAAAATAGAGGCATTTTAATTTTTGCTTTTTTGACATACGAAGAAAACGGGCGGATTTTATTGGGCGGAAAATTAAAAGGGCAAAATACTCAACAAATGTGGACAATTTTCAACTTATTTTGATTTATATGTAATCTACGTTACTTAAGCTTTCCATCCATACCAAATTTTCCAAATATTCAGAAAAAAAAAAAAAAAAAAAAAAAAAAAAAAAAAAAAAAAAAAAAAATTGGAATTTGAACTATAGTTTGTGGTTCTTTGTAGGGGGTATTTGTGTGATTATATGTTGTCTTGGATAGGGTACGGTAGTCAGGTGATATCCATTGTCGATGTCTAAGATATGATATCCATTTGGACAGGTCTGGTCTCGGTATAGGTATCCATAGCAGATCTCGGATAGGGTATCGTTTCATTCGTTTCTGTTTCTGGTCTCATAGGGTTACATTCGGAAACCTTGCAATTCGGGTGATTACCCGAGAATATGTGCAGGTCAGCCCTCTAGAATAATGTACACCAAACGAGGTCGTGTATATAAGGTATGGACCATATAAGACTCATATAGGTCTACACATGCCTGTTCCACATGAAATCTTCAAAATCGGCTTGCCTTTTAGAGTCTGTATTGCTTATTATAAGTCTATTTTACCAGACTGGGGTACAGACTTCCACCAGACTGAGCTATACAATTCATAGGCCTATTTTCGTTTTCTTTTTCTTACCCCATTGTCGAAGATCAATGCAATCTGAGCCTTCAAAGGTGCTCCTGCACAAACCTTTCTTTGCTGCGTGGAAGAACATTAGCGGTAACATGGCAATACAAGTCGCTCCTAGCCATAAGATATATAAGATATATGTGACGACCAAAAACTGAAGGGAATAAAAGACCAGTATTTAATGCATTTATGGTTTCTAATAGTGTACGCGACGAAATACGCAAAAACTTAAAGCTGTTCTGATTTGCTTGATGCAGAGAGTGCTTCACCATGATCATAGGAGTTTGAATGGGCGTGGTGCATCATGGTCAGTCTTGGTTGGCTGCTGTGGAGCACTTCCAACATTTTGTCGCTTCAGTATTGTGACCTTAATTCTCTTGATTATTCGTTCCTCAACAATTGACTTGAATACGAAAAATGTAACTTTAAAGACCCAGTGTCGGCATCCTGCATCAGGTATTTCATTGTTTCTTAATTTAATAATAATAATAATAATTACTTCGACTGGAACAGAAGATGGTTAAAACAAATAACAACTCTTTGACGCATGACGTCAGTGATCAACTCATGACTCCTGATGCATAATAGGTAAGAGACTCACACGTGTTCTTACATACCAGGTTAGTTGACATCGGCCACTTTTTCTTGTTCGAAATCGGCACATATATGATGATCTGGTAGACCCAGTAGATAGACAACTGACGGCAAGAAGCATAACAGCCATCACGAACATGAAGCCTACAATACAGTACGTGGCTATCATGATGCCGTCAAGCCTGCAGATGCAGAGGAAAATAGTGCCATTTTAGAATGTTATATTAAAGCAATAAATTAAAGCACATTTTTGAAGAGCGCCCTCAATTTTCTGGGCAATTTTCACATGTTTAACACAATGACTTCTAAAAACATGTTTAGTAGAAAAGTGAAGGCAAGGTGGTGTTTAGAGGGTAAATGTTAGCAATTAAACACTTTGTGTTTAGAAATTAAACACATGGTGTTTAGAAATTAAACATTTGGTGTTTAGAAATTAAACAGTTGTTGGTGTTTAGATATTTGACATGTTTAGAGATTAAACGTTTAGAAGCGTTTAATCACACATACACACACTTGTATACAAACTTTAAAGGAATAGTAATATTCTGTCCCTTTAAAGAGACACTGGCAAATTTGAAAAATAGTGCGCCCTCAAGATTTTTCAAAATCGATATTTTTGCATGGTTGTAAAGCTTTAATATACATTAGCCCTCACCAGAAATGATTAAGACCAAATCAGCGTCCTTATGGTTAAACAGAACGATTTTATAATTAATGTCATTTAACACAAGAAAACGCACGCCGTATGCATCTTTCCCACGGCATGCACCCTGTTTGATTGGTTTGTGACCTTTGTGGTTTTAATAATATCAATGAGTACGAGTCTATGATGTTCATGTAATATACACATTTGTTGATTAAAGTTATGGAAAACTTAAAAGTTAGCCTACAAATTACCTGGATGTCTAAACCTATTATTAATATCCCTATCTGTTTTTGAGTATGTTATTTTTATGTTTAAAACGTATCTCTATTTTTCCATTGGCCTAGACTATCATTTGAGAGCAAATTGAAGAAATTCATATTTTGTTAAAATGTGCCAGTGCCGCTTTAACGGTTTAATGAATAAATCATTATGAATGCTAAGGGAAGACCCAGTATCTCTAAGATATAATATTAATACAAAGTTAGTTCCTACCATTTTCTTAGTTCAGTGTCAAGAGCTGTACCGCTGACGTAAAATTTGGTTCTATTAGCACCGATGTGGATTCCAGTGAGAAAAGCGACGACACCAGCAAGAAGAAGAACGAAAGACACAATAGATGGCCAGGGTACTTCAAGCAACATTTTGCACAGCATCCGTGAGCTGAAAAAGTATCAAAATGGCAACATTCAAAAATGGGGTCTAAGAAAATTTCCACCGATTTCACATTCCCCACAATACGTTGTAATGTGAGCTGAGTACATTACGGAGCTTTATTCATTTAACGGGTAGTCGCATTACCATGTACTAGTATTTTATTATGTGAAAAATCAGTGAATTTTCATAGGAATGTCACTTTATACCAATGGATGTTTTCTTTTTGTTTCACAACGTAATTAATGCGAGAGAGAGAGAGAGAAAGAAAGAGAGAGAGAGAGAGAGAAGTAATACATTACTGTAATTAACCTAAATATCAGCCATTTTGAATATTTTAGCCGCCATTTTGAAAAACAATGATAGCCCTATATGCTTAGTAGCTCAACAATAAGTTAACAATGCATCAGTTATATATTACGATAATATCCTTAAGAATAAACTTTAGGCAAGCCATCAATGTATTGAGCATTTGTGCAATGTGTTTGTAAATTAAAATGGGAAATCAAGAGTTTTGTGTGAATTTCTCAACGGAAAAATACGGTTTTAGCCATTTTTAGTAAGAATTTGTATTTTGGCCGCCATATTGTTTTTAAGTCAAAAATTAGAGTGGTGGCAGGAGATATGGTCCTCCGGTTCACAGTCCGGGAACAATGGTGAACAATAGGGCGATTGATTCAGTTAACTCTTCACGCAACATTAGTTTCACGCTTTATTCCGTTGTCGTCTATGTCGTCTATGGAGCCCGGACTATGATACCTGCCGGACTATGATTACTTTCACAGTGGCCCAAAAGCTTATTTTGAAGAATAGAGTATACACAACATAAAATACTAGTGAATATGTGGTAGGAAAGTGGATTAGTTATGACTTGGGATGTACCTGTCTAATACCTTGCGCAGTTAGCAAGCAAATTGGTATAGTCCAATAATTTTATGATTTGACCCAAATCAAATTGCAACAGGAACAAATTTCATACTGCGAAATTGTCCAAAATAATATATTAAAAATGTACCAAAATCAACCTAATATGGAACATGTACCAAGAAAGGGAGGACATTTTGCACAGGGGTAAAATATTAGAATTGTTCCATTTGATTTAGAAGATGTACCAATTTATCGGCACTCCTAAAGTCTTAAAATGGTATAGTTTACCCTATCTGATCTATGGGGCCGTCCCAGAAAAAAAACTTAATCCTGAAATAAAGGGTTAATTTGGCGAAATTGTGTGCTGCATGACTACAATAATTATTTTACTATAAAAGCAGAAACAGTAAGCTTTTAAATGACACCTTAATGGCATTTTCCAGTCATGCCTCATTTAACACCATTGCTTTACAATTAGCATGTTAATCTCACTTGTGATATTAAAGCTATTTGTGTGAGCTATTTGTGGAGCGATGTCAGAGAGACACGAGATTTCTGGAGCATTTCACGATTGGCGACGAAGCGTGTTCTTTTATGAATGGCAAGGCTAACAACCACAACGTCAACTTCGTCGAGCCCCTGGCTTGGACGGGTCACTTTCAACACCATTTTCACTAGCATGAGCTCACCTCTGCTATCAACCAACTTAAGAGTGGAAAGGTCCAGTTCCCGATGCACTGCGGCCCACGATGTCTTGAATGGATCAAGGAGTTCTATTTTACTACCAGTCCTTACCCAAGATCTGGAGCCTGTTGACAACCCTAAGAACTACCGCCCAATATCACGTACTGTGTGTTTCCTTTCAAACTCCTTGAGAGGATGATCCTGGCCCGGCTGGTGCCAGTCGTCGAACCCCATCTGCCTGACAAACAAGCAGGATTTCTCCGTGGCCGGAGCACTGTCCACCAGATTGTAAAACTCGCAAATGATATCGAGGAAAGCTTTGAAAGCGTCGTAAGGCAGGCGTCATCTTAATTGCAGCATATGACACCGTGTGGTACCAGGGCTTGACACTCTCTCTTTACCATCCCGGATCGTCACCTTGTACAATTCATATGTAACGTGCTTGCAAACCGTAGCTTTGTTCTTAAGACCAGTGATGGTCAGAGCTGTCGTCTGCGCCGTCTGAGGAACGGAGTACCACAAGGAGCTGTACTGGCTCCCATGCTGTTCAACTTGTATATCAGCGATTTACCTCAAACAACATCTAGATTCTTGCGCTTTTCTGGCTCTTCACTCGACAGAAGCTGGACAGAGTAGAAAGTCCACTTACTGCAGATATGACCCTACATGCCAGCATATCTCAAGCCCTGGAGACTTAAACTGAGTGAAACCAAGACCAGCGCTACTGCCTTCCATCTCAACACCAAAGAGGATCATCGCCAGCTTAAAATAAACCTCACCGGAGCGCCTCTTCCATAACAACCCCCCAACCTACTGGTAGTGAAGCTTGAATCGCAGCTTACCTATCGCATCCGAGTCAGTATGCGCAAGGGATCTTTCGAGGAATACCTCCTGTGCCGCCTTGCTGAATCTTCATGGAGTGCTAGCTCATCCACTTTACGCACCACCACCCTGGCTCTGTTCACGCGCTTCGGAATATGCCGCCCCAGCATTTTGCACTAGCTCTCACAACAAGAAGCTGGACACTGACGAACGAGACCATGAGAACCATTACTGGCTGCCCTTCGTCCCACTCGCATCTGATTTCTACCAGTTGGTTTCAGGCATGCACCTGCAGTGCTTCGGAGGAACCCCACACGCATAAACTGGAGAATAGTCTCTGTTTGGATCAACAGGCACCTGCTGCATAACAGCTGTCAAAGAATCCAACAGCCTGCCCTCGGCAACAGAGACTGGCGCCTCTTGACCTTCTGTTGACACTCTGCTAAACTCTCTCCAGTTCCCCCTTCAACCTCTTACAGAAACAGACCAACTGCCTGCCATACTGTTTTAAAGGAAAATATGTCATGATTCTGAAATTTGTAAATTTGTTATGGATGGAAGCTTAAGTAACGTAGATTACATAGAAATCAAAATAAAGTTGAAAATTGTCCACATTTGTTGATATTTTGCCCTTTTAAATTTTTCCGCCAAAAAAAAAAAAAAAAAAAAAAAAAAAAAAAAAAAAAAAATAGCTTACTCGAAAACGATTCCGACAAATCCACATCGCAGGCAATGGTGAGTCAAAGTGATGACCATCCATAATTTACGTCGTTGGGACCATCATATCGCAGTGTTGCCACTTAATAATAAGTTAAAACACAACGAAATGAACAAAATAATTTCATTCTGTAACTATTTTTCTAATTTTATTAATTACTTTCATTATCCATCATATTACAGTGTCAGCATAACATTCGAGTCAACACGATGTTTTGGTCTTCACTTTGACGGCACGAGATAGCAAAATTGTGCGCTTTTGATTGGCGAAAATCCGCCCGTTTTCTTCCGTATGTCAAAAAGCAAAAAATAAAATGCCTCTTTTTGTTAATTTTAACATCATTTTGTATTATTTTTTCGGGAATCGGTTATGTATGTACATATATTTTTAATGAATTTAATGCAAACTGAGCTTTGACAAAAATCTTGACATATTTCCTTTAAAAAAAATGTCCGTATTAGGAATTTCTGGCAGCAGTATTCGCAGATCATTTTTAGGGTAATTTACAGAAATTTCGTCAATTACGGAACTTTGACAGTAATTTACAGAAATTTGTCTCTATTATGGAAAAAAATATATGTATGTTAACAGATTTTTCCGTAATTTAAAATTACGGACCAAAAAAAAAAATCCGTAAATATTTCTGCCAGAAATTTTGGAATCTTTCCGTAAATTAACATTTTTAGCTATTTTTTATGTTTTTTGTTTTTTATTTTTATTGTTTTCTCAAAACAGAATGTTTTTTCCGTAATTTACGGAAAATCGTTTTCTTAATTTTCGGACATTTTTAACAGCTAGATACTCGCAACCAGATCAACTCACTATCACATCTATGACAGAACGCCCACTTGGAAGTAATCTTCCACGCAAGGAATGGGTTACCTTTGAACAGGATTCACACGGGAGTCGGTCGTTTCAACACGATATGCACTCGATGGGGGCTGCACCTTCTCCATCCTTCCTGCAAATGGAGTTCTCCATCACAGACTGCGATCACATTCTCAAGGAGTGCCTACCTTTCGTCACCGGTGGATATAGACTTCTCAAACCCAACCAATCATCAGTGACTTTTCCCCACCGGCTCCAACATAATTTTTAAGCTGCTGCCTCATACGCAAGAAGACGAGTATGCATCAGCTGGGAACCCTCCAAGATTCATCTTTGATACCGACGTTATAGCTCGTGATTCGAGAGAAACTTGCAGTCTGGATATTAGTGAGCTCATCTGTGTGGCAATGGAGTGCTTATTAGGTCTTACTTTTCGAATGAGCTTATCTTCAGGTGGTTAACCACGATGCTGGCTGAATTTGAACTGCATTTTCTACGGCAACAAAATGGTATTTTCCGACATTTGTAGTTGGTACAGGATGGTGCGCCTGTCCACAGACTTATTGCTGTTAGAAATCGCCTACATTAACTTTTTGAGGACAGAGTTGTAGCCCTGAATCATGCTATGGAATGCCCCGTCTGGTCACCTGATATGACACCTGTGACTTTTTCTTATGAGGATATTTGAAGAACACAATTTACACCAGTCCGTAGCGTAACCTTAAGGATTTGCGAACCTGCATTCAACATAAGGTGGAAGTCTTACGGGATGATCCTGCAAAGGTCAGACGGGCTGTGGCTGACATGCATTGACGACTTTGTATCGAAAGAAAGGTCGGACATGTTGAAGGTATTGGTGCATAATTCACGTAAGTACTAAAAAACATCAAATAATAATCGTGTTCATCATGCCCATTTTCAAAGAATTAACATTATCTTTATGCCCCAACTGTCAGAAGTGAGTTTTGATATGCAATTTCATAGCAATGGTGTTCAAGGAGGCATGACTGGGGAAATGGTATCAATGTGTCATTTGAAAGCTTACTGTCTCTACTCTCTGAGTAAAATAATTATTGTAATCATTAAGCAAACTGTTTCGCCAAATTAACCCTTTGTTTCTGGATTAAGTGTTTTTCTTGGACGTTTTAGTACAATAGCTTCATAATAGTTCAAGGTTATCCTGGGGTAGCGTTTACAGAATGGTCCGATTTTGTTCAAACTGGTTGAAAATTGCTCATTTGGTCACACTGGAGAAATTGTATAGGTCTGTAGATTCTTTGTTTGATAGTTAATACAAATATTACAGAGTTATATATCTACTAATCATAACTAGTGATCATAGTCATTGACTAATGATCTTCCATGGACTTTACATTGCTCCAGTAATATTTTGCATGCATTCTAATACAACCAGTACTAGGGTATTTTCGGCTCCTGTACCATTAGACGAACAATTTGGCACCACTTTATAAAAACCGATAAATCTAAAGTTTTTTCTCCCATTGTGACCTTGAACCTATTTCGACTCATAACTATTGAACTAGAATCGGCAGATTGGACAAATTAAACATTTTTTATCATTGAAATGTGATGAACGTTCTGGTATACTTTTCGACGCGTTAAGACCCTTTCAATATTTTGATTCTTACATAAACCTTAGCCCCAAAGAAAAATACATATTTCACTGCTTTAATATTATTGGTAAACTTTTGGTATGTTGTTCTTAAAGGTTTTTTTTTCAATATTGACATTTAAATATATATAAGTGCTACAGGGTTACGGCTAGTGACCTTCCATAGATTCATTGCCCAATCACATTTTGCAATTTAATTAATACAATTCTGGATCAAGTGATTCTGTTGCAATTAGTTTTGGTCTTAAGTCATCATTTCTCCTGATTTTGACTGGCATATTGCCTATTTTAATGAATTTGAATGTTTGTTTCATTATTTTGAATTGATTATTTTTAGAATTTTGTGTCGAGTTGTTGCTCAGAAACGTGAAGCAAAAGACATGACATCTACCTAGTTTGTAAATAACAAGTATGTCAGCGAGATATACCTAGTCTATACCTGTAAACTAATAACATGGGTCAAGACGATTAGTGCTGAAACGTGTTGATAAATTTCAAATATATTGTTTTGAATATACACTAGTCATTTTTATCCTGAACCATTGAATCAAATAGTGAAAATATTGAAGTTAATTAAGGCAACAATATAGACTAGTTGTTTGCCATTTAATTAAGTAGCATACATCACACTCTATAGCCTATATATCCATCATTATTGGCAGTGCCATCATGAAATTGACCTTTGTACGAAGCCGTTACAACGTAATTTGTATGAAGCAAAAAACATTATTAGTTATACCACAACTGTGGTTCACAGTTTTCACCATATCGGGTATTAACATAAATGATAACAGAAGATACGATCATGATTATTTCAACATATTCCAATGAAATAGTACTAACAACAACAAAGATACTTACGTTCTTCCTCCAAAATTGAGATAGTTGAACCTCTCGAAGATGCCCTGGAACGCATCATTGTTACTGAGAATATCCCGTTTTTGCACCAATTTATAACAACGCAAATGCTTTTCAGCTGTTTCTATTGGTCGCTGGATGATGACGGACGTGATTATTGCTTTGAGTGTAAAGATACTGATTACATATTAACTGTAACTCAGATAGTAAAAAATGTTTAAAAGGGTTGTTTTTATTTTCCGATGGTGGCAGGAATTCTGCCGTTAAGCTTAACGATAACTGATTACGTGCACGAAACAATTACAGAAAAGCCCAAAAATAAAATACGAGAAGACAAATATCCCAGTTGACTTTGGACCCTCCATGGTAACATACATGAGTATTCGTCCATTTAGCGAACAGAATGTGAATTTAACCTTGTGCTTGCATAAGCCGTATCATTATAGGGTTAAAGCCTGCTTCCGCCTTTCTGATGATGAACGCCATCTCTTAAGATTTTGTTAAAGACCCCATATTCTGACAATTACTAAATGAGCAGTGAGATGGTTGAAATGTGGAGGACATCAGCCAGATTTTCAAAATTGTGTGTATGTGTCTATTTCTTTTTCTAAAACGATAATAATGAGCAAAATCGCAATTGCCGCAGTTGGCTTCAGGATTGTAGAGAAATGTTTTTAGAATTTGTTTCAAATTGTAATTTACTTTTTGTTTTCAATCAACTTATCTGTTATTAGCGGTATTGTTTGTTAACTGGTTGTTATATTTTATCAATACATTGAACCAAGGTGGTAAACAAAACACCAATCCTACACGTATTAAGTGAACAAAAACTGTCCAGATTAATCATTAACAGAGGAATTGTACTATAACGCGGTTGTTTCAAACTCAAAAACCAAAAACTTCCCTGTAGTTGGAGGGCAATGCAATGAGAGATTCACATAACAGGTGTCCCTCCTAAAATGTTGAAAATACTTATTTCGACTGAGTGTAAAGCTTTCTATCAACATGGCCCCATCTGAAAAGGATTAAGCTGATAATTATTTCTTTGGTACAAAAATGGTTAATTTCACTTTCCTATAGGAGGGCAAATAGGAAATTCAGCGTCTATGTTTTATAGTGAAATATCAGCATGTAATCACCTTTTATTTTCACTTTTAAAGATAAGAGATTATGTCTAATACTACATATGGGTTGAAAATATGGATGCCCGAAATCTCGTTCTGGATCCATAATTTTTTAATTTTGGGTTATTATACATACCCCATTAATTGACATGTTTTAGTCGGATATTCGTTGCAGAGGCTTATATTAGTTCGAGGGTGTTGACAGGTTTCTTGTTGGGTACCCATGCTCGTTTTTCAGGGTTCATGCAAAAGTGTCCCCTAACGGAGGGCCCTCCCCTACCAATTTTCAATAACATATATACTTAACGGGAACAGTTTCGGTTAGGAAATAACCTCTAATGGGACCAATTGTCAGTAAAATTATAGCTGTTTCCAATACGTAAATTAAAACAAACCTTACACATAACCAATACAATACCCGTGCTATATACTTAAGAAAAGGTCATTTTGTTTGAATGACATTATTATTACTTTCATTTTGAATTTTTACCATTCAAAGTCCAAAATGGCCGGCAACAAATGAGGCAAAATTAAAGAAAATGGGGGTATTTGATTATAAATGGTAAAATTTAAATTTCGATAAGTTGACTAGTAATGGCATTAGGTTAAATGCACAAAATTGTAAATCATCTCAAAGTGTAGTAAAGGTAAAATACATACATGAATTCCTCGACGGAGGGGGGGTCCAGATCTATATCTTGTCTATCTTTTTTTTGACAGCCACCTCGCGAGCGAGTGCTCAGACGATCCAGGAAATTTGCTGGAGCCCTCGAATGGCGGACTGCATCCACCTAATACTTTTCCTAATAGGCAACCCGACAGTCAAGGTTTACGCCAGCCAGTGGCTATTGATTCCTAAGGTACTTGAGTAGAGGTGTCCCAGTGTCTGGTGCTTGCCTAGTGGCTCCTATGTGACTAAGCTTTCAGCATTGCTGGTTTCTTGGTTGCTTGCTTGGTTGCCCAACCACGAGGTTAATCCAATGTCAGCACCTAGGACGTACTATATGCCAGAATTCTTAGCCGAGGTGATTGAGGGTGATTCCTTTTAAGGACTGCCCAGGTAACCCAGGAGCTAGCACACATGTGTAACACATTCAATAGTACAAAAGGTTGTGAGTGATTTTAAATATGTTAGAGACTGACAGGGACCCTGACTGAAAAGCGGTGATTCTTACGTGCCGCAAATGGTGCCTTAAGGAGGAGGGGCCCAAAACAACGTTTGTACAGGGTTCAAATTTTTAAAATTGTGTCCAATCATGTGAAAAGCACACCATGGTATGTGTCTAAAAATAAGATTAAGAAAAGTATAGTTTGTAATAGTGGGGACAGTCTAAAGTTGCAGAGTTATAGGCTCTAAAAACAGTTAAAAAATCAATAATAAGGGTCAATTTCAGTTGTACAGGGGTCAAATTTTAATGTTGCTCCGATTTGGTAAAAAATGGTTGAAAATTTATTGGTGGAGGTTCATGGGTTAAAATAAGGAATAGTTTTAACTGTCCTAAATGCTTAGTTTCCGATGTAGGGGCACAGAAGGTCAAACGTCCATTGCATTCCCCCCTACTTTATGAAGCAAGCATTGAGACACTCAAAACTATTCCTATTTTAATCCTTAGGAAGCTCCACCAATACTTTTGCCACCATTTTTTTATCCAAATCAGAAGCAATTTAAACTTTGACCCTGTACAACTAAAATTGACCCTTTTTATGGATTTTTGCTGTTTTTAGCCTCTAACACTCTGAAAACTTGAGACTGTACATATTACAAACGATTACCTGTTCTGAATCCTTATGGGTGACACATACTATGGGTTCTTTTCAACATGATTGGACCAATTTAAAAAATTGACCCCTGTACACACTGTGTTTTGGCACCCTCTCTTTAAGGCACCATTTGCTTGGCACTTCTAAGATCGCGTTTTAGGAGTTTATGGTCCGCATCTCTACATTATTTAATCACTCAAAACCTTTGTACTTGAGATGTTGTACAATGTCGCTTGCTAGCTCCAGGGCTAAGGCGTTTAGAAATGCCATTGCCCGCTGTCCACCATGCCTTCAGAGATGGAATGACAGTTTCGAGTCGACCCCTTGCCCCACCCCACCCCCCATTAAAGGAATGTGTGTTGGCAGGGAGGCATCCTGTGGAGAGGCACTCTCCCCAGAGGACTTGGAGCCCTTGTGGGATTTGCTAGTATGGTGAACTTTTTGGAGGTTCAAGCCATGATATGAAGGGTTAATTATTTTGATAACGTCGAGGAGAACTTGACCTGTTGCACACGGCATCCTTAAGCCGCTGGATTCATAAAATGTCAAGATCGGAGTGCTGTTTCCCATGTCCGCTGTTAATGATACCCGATCCTAATCTACCCTTATTGGGCGCTTATTCTGGGGCTTTGTTGACCCTGGTGTACCGGTTTTGATCGACTCCCACAAGTTCCAAAACGGTGAACCCGAAGGATGTAATTGGCAAGTGAGCAGATGGCTGTTACGGCCCTCTCTGCAGGTCACAGGGACCCCAATCGGGTAGACGTTTCAATTAGAAGTCCCATTGATGCAAATGAGGTATTAAATGATTCCGGTCATGCGTGTATGACGTGTGCAGTCGTGCTTGACGGAAGGAATGGCCAATACCTCATTTTCCATCAATGGAACTTTCTATATGAAAGTCTACCAACTTGGACACAGTAGGGCGAGTGAGAAGCCTATTTTCTTTGTTTCTACTTATATGAGCTTAGGCCAGGTGGTTAGCTCAGGTTTAGCATTCCCAGAAGTACCTTACCTTCCAGGGCTACCGCATGAGCCCTAGTGGCATTTTGGTGCAGAATCAGGCCGCGGGAGGTAGGTAGAGGTAGAGTATTATTTACCATTTGCTACACTTTGAGATCATGTGTAGCAATTTCTGCAATTTGAAAACTATCTTGCGGCCTTTTGGGATCATCTTGGGACTTTTAGATTATGGCAGAAAATTCAATACTAGAAATTAAACCCCCTACTTTCTAAGCAAGCATTTGAGACACTCAAAACTATTCCTATTTAATCCATGAGCTCCACCATAATTGGCACCATTTTTATCCAAATCGGAGGCAATTTTAGAATTTGACCCCGGTACAACTAAAATGACCCTTTTTATGATTTTTGCTGTTTAGCCTATAACTATGAAACTTTAGGATGATACATATTACAAACTATACCTTTTCTGAAATCTATGGTTGACACATACATATGGTGTGCTTCAACATGGGATTGGACCAATTTAAACATTTGACCCCGTACAAACTTGTTTTGGCCCCTCTCATTAAGGAACCATTTGCGGCACTTAAAGAATCACGTTTCAGTGATCCATGTCAGGCTCTCTACATATTTAATCACTCACCGAACCTTGTACTTGAGATTGTTACAAATGTGTCATTGTAGCTCCAGGCTACGGCTTGTTTAGAAACTGCAGTGCCGCTGTCCACCATGCCTTCAGAGATGGCATGAAGTTTCGAGTATGACCTATTGCCCACCCCCCCCCCCCATAAAGAATGTTGTGCAGGGAGGCACCTGTGGAGAGGCACCTCTCCCCAGAGGACTGGAGGCCCGTTGGGAGTTAGTATGTTGAACTATTTGGAGGTTCAGCCTGTATTGAAGGGTTAATTCTTATTAACGTCGAGGAAGAACTTTAGACCTGTTTGCACAAGGCACCTTAAGCCGCTGTGATATAATGTCAGATCGGATGAATGTCCCATGTCCGAGTTAATGATACCCGATCATAATCTACTTCTTGGGAGCTTTATCTGGGGCTTTGTATGACACCAGGAGGCTACGGTTGATCGACTCCCAACAATGTTCAAACGGTGAACCCGAAGGAGTATTGGCAAGGTTGAGCAGATGGCTGTTACGGCCCTATAGCAGGTCAAAGGGACACATCTGGGTAGACGTTTCATATAGAAGGTCCATTGATGCACATGAGGTATTACAATTGATTCCGTCATGCGCTGTATGACGTTGTGCAGTAGTGCTTGACGGAATGAATGGCAATACCTCATTTCCATCAATGGAACTTCTATATGAAACGTCTACCAACATCTGGACACCAGTAGGGCGAGCAGAAGCCTCTTTTTTTTTGTTTCTACTTATATTAGCTTAGGGCAGGTGGTTAGCTAGGCTTTTAGGGATTCACCAGAAGTACCTACCTTCCAGGGCTTCCCGCCTGAGCCCTTAGTGGCATTCTGGTGTCGAATCAGGTCGCGGGAGGTAGGTAGAGTAGGAGTATTATTTTACCAATTTGCTACACTTTGAGATCATGTGTACAATTTTCTGCAATTTAACCTATCTTTTGCGGCCTTTTTGGGTATCATCTTGGGACTTTTAGATATGGCAGAAAATTCAAATACTAGAAATTAAATGCCAATGACCAGGCTGCCTTATCAAATTTTACCAATTTATTACATGTTTGATATTAAATACCCCATTTTCTTTAATTTTACCTATTTTGGCGGCCATTTTGGGCGCCATCTTGAATTTTTAGATATGGCAAAAACTTCAAATACTAGAATTTAAATGCCAATGACCAGGCAACTATATCTAAACATTAATTTTATGAATTTATTATGTTTGATATTAAATACCCCATTTTGGTGGCTATTTTGGACGCCATCTTGAAGATCGCGAAAGTTAACATCTCTTAAAAGTGTTATAGGACCATAAAATGAAAGAGTCCGGGTGGGTCACCGGATACCTTACGTAGATACTCCCCTATCCGCAGCTAGTTCCGTATTTTCGGAAGGAGCATGGGTACCGACCAAAAATCCAAGATCCTCGGCTAATTATGTTCTTTATCAATTCGTAATTCGTAATAATTCATTTTCTGTGTGCAGAGTATACTGAAATAATCACACGTGTACACAAGAAGCCAATTTGTCCATTTTTAATATTTTATAGTACAAATTTCATTCACATAAACACGATATTCGAACAAGAATAACATTTTTACAAAACGTTTATAAAATAACCTATAGAAACAAAGCCTCCAAAAATTTAGTAGTATAAACACCCCATCCCTTGAAATGAACCCACTCGACGGTATGAATACTTTGGTATCACTAATGAAAATTGCAGCCTATGTCGAAGTCTTGCTCTGGCTGTGGACACTCTTTAAGCATTTTCCTTAATTTCTCAAAACCTTTCTGAAGTGTACTCGAAAAAAAATGTTTTGCACAAATCAGCGCGGCGCACATGCAGATGGGCGCACGCACTGATGATCTTCGCCGTTCCTATGATAATTTGGTCAAAGTCGAACGAAATTTACTTTTGATATTTTACCAAATTTGTATCAACAGTAAATTTGAACCATAAAATATTCAAAAGGCATGAAATTTCATTCTTTCTGGAATAGGCCCTGTAGTCACCGAAATTTTGGCTCTTTGCATTGAAAGTAAAGTAAAATTACACTGTGGAGACATTGTATTTAAGGCCTAATTGAATCACTGATTCATAATACACGACGGAACAAGGTGCACAACATAGCAATGATAGTAGTCAGAACTTGCAAATCGTACTACCTGAATAAAACATCAGTAATTGACATAGGCCTATCGGTCTTTGCCCTTGCCGCCATGGCGATAGAGCTGATGGCATATTACCCAGGTGACAAAATTTCTCTTGATTCTGTCCCATCGTTTGGGGTTTACTAGAATGCCTTTTGAAAGGAGTTTGTATTAGGAATGGGCACTCGTCCAGCAACTCTTCTAAAATAAACATTTTTGATTAAAGAAGATCAATTGTGAAAATTCAGTAAAAGTATTTAAAATGGACAATTTGTTCATTGAGCATTCAGCCATATTTAATTTTTCAAAGATAAAGTAAGCCTTCTAATCGCGTGTTATAAATAAAAAAATGTGACACTGTTTGTAAAATGGAATATATTACAACAATAACCTACAATTTTGGACCATAAAGTCAAAAAAACGAAAACAATTCAACATTAGCGACGGATTTCCGCATAGCTAGACCCTCTCTCATCTGGTTCCCGGCATTAAGAGAAGCAACTGAAATTACCGTGACTTTCTTCACCATGCCCGCGCGCGATAAATCTTTCCGTATGACGTCGACGGGTAAGCCGAGAAGCTGTTTACTAGTATAGGTTTGGTATAGGGTGGGTAAGAGGAGGGTGGGCAGAAAATTAAGGGGAAGCCGGGATGGGAAGAGGGGGATGTTGAGGGGTGCGTGGTGAGGGGGCGTGTGGGGGGGGATGATTGACATCTGGTTGTACTTTAGGCTATCACAATATTTATCGATTAATTTTAATTCCGTAAAGCTATATTACAGGTTAACTCAATCTCCTGCCACTACCACCATCCCTACTTTTGTTTGGATAAGAGTACCGAATAATAATCGGATATCGAAGGTTAGAATCCCTCTGTCACCTCTTTATAATAATATATTTAAGAATGGGAGGGCCTTAGATGCATGATTCTAACATATCTTTGACACGAAGCGAAACTCAATTCAATTGCCGCAAGGATCAAGTAAATGATTACAACCAATAAAGCACCTTGGTAAATATTATATAGAAGCTCTGAGAAACTGGCGAGAAACACAGAAACTAAATAATGACGACAAATACACGGTCTCGAACACTGTGTAGAAATTGAGTGTTCCCCCATGAGAAGTGTCCTAGCTACATAGCAACATGTACGCATAAACCGTGACGTGTATACGAGGCCATTTGGTACTGCTGTACACAAATGATGCTACAGCACTCAATGGAGAACACAATAGAACATATGGGTGGTAGGAAAGCCTCAGTCCACACGGACGCTTTTAATCCTATGACACCGGGACTCTCGCTTTCTAGGCGTGAGTAATACCACTTTGCCACAGAGGCTTTGTTAATACCCCTAGGGGGCAGGCAAGGTCCACCTGCATCGCAATGCTATATAAAAATTAATGCATGTCAAATAGTTTAAATGGATCAAATAAACACCCCCCCCCAGGTGGAACGTAATAATTATGCTGCACGGGACCTACAATAGGAGGGGTTTAAGTTACTATGGGGTCAAATGTTTTAAAACTGGCTCTAAATCTATTGTAATGTAGCTCAAATTAGTTCCTTAGTTAACCAGGAGTAAAACGTCCAATTGGTCACATGCGTGTGTGCTTCCTTTCCAAGATTACTTTGGGACATGCTAATGTCTTTGTTTATTCAAGAAAGGTCAATGTTTGTAATATCCAGATTCTTTGTAAAAATATTTTTTTAGAAATGTTTAATGATAACTGATTCCAATATGACATGCTTTTGAATTTTGGCTCTCATCTTCTTGTTATAACTGGAAGTGTTTCAAATTTTTCCCTGTAAGGACTCTATGGGGATGGGGAAATTACACCCCTCCCTATTAAGGGAACCAACCTATACGGCATATTTTGAATCAGTATAATTCAATATTTTTTTTGAGATTTTTTACAAAAAATCTGGTATTACAAATGTTTGACCTTTCTTGAATAAACAAATGACCTTAGTCCTATTTTTCCCAAATTCTTGGAAAGGAAGCACCACCCACATGTGATCATTGACTTTTTACTCCTGGTTACCTAATGAATAATTAAGCTATTTACATTGATTTGGAGCAGTTAAACATTTGACCCCCATAGGTAACTTGACCCCCTCGTAGACACCCCCGTGCAGCTGATTGAAAAACGTGTCCCACCCTAGAAATGTTACTTATGGTCCATAGAAGCTACCCATATAGGACACGTTTTTTTTATAGCATGAGATGTCAGATTGCATGGAATATTAGGGTTTTGCCCCCCTCCCGTTTTTTTTTTTGTTTTTATTATTTTTTTTGGGAGGGGGGGGGTTTTTTTTTTATTTTTTTTTGCTATCTTCTGGATACGCAGTGGTGAACGAGCGCTAATGAATATCAGTCTTATTTCATAGTTTGCAACAGAAACAATTTGGTGTTCATATACTCTGAAATAGCCAAAATAATATATTAAAAGTCTACCAAAATCAACCCATGGAAGAAAAAAAAAAAAAAAAAAAACATGTAGAAATAAGGGGGCAACGTTTGTACAGGGGTAAAAATTTAGAATTGGTTCGAATTGATTTAAATTATGTATCAATTTATTGGGCTACTCTTAAGGTTTAAAAAAGGTATATTTTTTGCTTTTTTTAAGTTTTTTATTTTTTTCGGTTTTTTTGAAAAAAATAAAGGTTAATGGTCATCCTGGGGTAAAATTTCATAGAATGGTCCGATTTATGATCGGACTGGTTGTAAACTGTTAAATTTTGTCCACTGGTAAGTAATGTAAATAATTCTTTGTTTGAACTTTATATATAAGACATTTACAAAGAGGCTTTTGTTTTATTGCTAGTGACCTCCCATAGACCCTTTAGCCCCCAGTCACATTTTTGCGTTCCCAATTATGCAACAAAATATGTGATGGTGCAACCAGTATATTGTCGGGTCTTACCATTAGACGACAATTTGACACCATTTTTTTTATAACACGGATAATCTTGAAAATTTACCCCCATTGTGACCTTGAACGCTATTTTGACTCATAACTTGAACTACAACCTGCGATATGTCCAAACTAATACCTTATTTTAATCCTGTAATGTAACGAACAACGTTGGCTACTTTTCGACGCGTTTTGATACCTTTTCAATGTTTTGACCCCCTGTCTAAACTTACCCCCTTAAAAATATATGTTCCACTCCTTGATTTTAATAACTTGTGGATATGTTTTTTTAAGGTATTCTCATACCATTCTGTTGAATTGATTCTGTTGCAATAGTGTTTGGGTTAAGGCACAGACAGTCTATTTGACTGGCTATTAATATTTTAGATAAGCCTTATGCATGATTCGCAGAATCTATGACGAAGCGAAACTCAATTCAATCCACGCGAGGATCAAGTAAACGATAAAAAAGTTACATTTCTTTATAATAATGTATTTCAATATTTTAAGAGTATTGAGGAACATTCTCCCAGGCCTGGGGTTTACAATAAGACGGGTGCACAATACGTAAAGGTATTGAAACGCCTCGTGAAACCTGGAGATTTATAAATAAGGTTTTAAAACAAAAACACGTGCCCGGGTAGAAGTTTTACTTTTTCGGTGTATAAAAGGACCATTTTATACAAAAACATCCTACACGTCTTCGATTTTCTCGGAAATCCGAAGTGTATGTCCGTGTTTCAAATAGCAGCAGTGCGTGACCGGATCTTGGTGTATCCCGTTATCTGTCTTACATTAGAAATCGGAAGTTAAAAAATGTCATACATACGTTGTCAATTTTAAGGATCATAACAATCGTCGGAAGCCGATTTGGGCTAATAAAAATGTCATTATAATTGTAGAAACAATTGTCCCAGTACAAAAATAATTAAAATACTCCATTGAGTCGTTTTAGGACTTTCAGTACGTATAAGTCGCCGTTGGAGTTTCGTACCATTACAAAAGGTGTATTGCTTCTCTTACGATGTTCAATTCCACGCTATAGACAAAAAATCCTGATATTCTACCATTGAAGGTGCTATGTATACCTTCACAGTGCCACGTGCGGATGAGGATTGCTGTAAAGCAGGCACCTTTTTTTTTAATTTCTCCGGTAAGGCAATTCAATTTAAAATTTCACCATTTTTTAATATTTACAAGTTGTAATGTACATTTATATAAATTACACTTTTTTTTTTTTTTTTTTTTTTAATAAAATTTCATTATTGTACATTATAACCTAATGAAATATCAGGCACCTCTTGGCCTTTGGCAAGAACATGGAAACATAATCGGCACCTATGAAGGTTCCTAGTTCTTGCTTCTATACTTCGTTCACTAAAACGTTAGACATTTTCTCATCCATTAACAATCGTTAGTCCCCGTGACATCACAGACATATGTGTACGCTGCAAAATAAACCTGGATTGGATGTGTTGTTGCATTTTGATGTCGTAAAATAAACACACGAGCCTGGGACGTAATAATAAAACACATGGCAAAATCACTAAAGTCATATTTAAAACATTCTCAAGACGTTCTTAATAAAAAATAGGACGCTTTTTTTACACCTATAGTAAGGATTCATAAATGAGTAACCCATTCTCGTAAGTTTGGGGAAGAGGTTCTGAACATTTTTGAAGGTGCTGAATCAGATTCGTGAGTGCAAACATCTGGGTAATGTGGGGAACATCGTAGAATAATTAACTTGGCTACAGTCTCGTTCACGGTCATCCCTGGGGAATAAATTATTCAATGCTCAGATTTTGAATGTTGATTTTTTACCCTACTATAAGTGACCGACACATCCATGCCCAAACAAACACGGGCTACACTGTTAAAAATTTCCGTAATTAAGAAAGCAATTTCCGTAAATTTCGTTAAATCCCTGTTTAGAAACATAAAATAAAAAACATAAAAAATGTTAATTTACGGAAATATTTCTGGCAGCAATATTTCCGGTACTTTTTTTTGGTTCCGTAATTTAAATACGGGAAAAACTTCTGTTAAAAATACACATTTTTTCATAATATGAGACAAATTTCTGTACAATTACTGTAGTTCCGTTAATTGACAGAAATATCTGTAAATTTACCCTAAAAATGTCTGGAAATTCTGGCTGGCCAGAAATTTCCGTAAATTAACGGAATTTTTTTTTACAGTGTAGATAATGAGACACTGACTTACTGAGACACGTCTTAAAATTGGCGTCAGGCGAAATACTAATTTTGTTACTTATTGGATAAACACCTTTCTAAATCCAAGCCCACATAAGGCCCTACAAGACAATTTCGTATGAAAAGTCCACAGACTTCAACGAGATAACAAAACAATTGACAAAATTAACCGTCATTGAATTACCGTCATTGTTTTACGTCTTTTTAAGGCGTACATTATCTTTCCTCTCTCTCTTTTGGTCTAGACACAGGATACGAGGACATTTCCAGAGAAATTCGCACTTAATTTCTTTCGAAACCGTTTTTATTTCATGTACATTGTATAGAATGCTTACAATATATAAAATCACTGGATATGCTTCTTTCGGAAGTATATAGAGGAAAGGTGTTATGTTAAGGACAGTCGTGCAACTCTTAAAGTTTCTTACCCCACATCTACTGCACAATTGACTTTTTGACAAATCAAATCTTATTGACTCAATCTGTCAACTCTCCACTAAACAGCGTAAATTACCTCTCAGTTATTGAAATTGTAATACGATTTAATTTGATCTATCCAACCACTTCTGGAGCAGACGTGTTAAGCCCTGTTGAGAATCTTCGCTGATTCAATATTGTAATAGCGTTCAGCCCGAAGCTGTCCGAAACAGGATGGACTCATCTCCTCAACCAAAATATATAAAAAATATAAGGAACATCGCCGGATAGAAATGGAGAGGCCCTCTATACATCCATCATAGTTATCGTTCATCATCAATTTTGACTGGGTGTTTTACACTACTTTATCATGTATGGCAAGGGGTTTTTTTACTCCTCATAAATCACTTGTATCAGAAAAAATGAGAACAGTCTGAGAAACTTCGGGGCATGCTCTCTGGAAAATGCAAAGCTTAGAGCATGCCCCCATTGCAACGACAGGTATGATTTAAATGAGAAACGGAAATGTGCATAGTGCCTTTGTTATGGAGCTTGTAAATGAATGCCTAGATAGAACTTTTGTCCTCCATAAGCTAACAAAGAGGCTACACGAAGCATCCCTTTATAACAATCCCCAAATACCTGCGATTTGGAAATATCTACCGTCTCACACCAAGCAAACTCTTTATGCTACACCAATGGCTCGCACTCTTAATGGTCCAGGCCGCGTTATTTATATCATGAACAAGTTAACCCTCCTTCTCACTCTTACATCTCTTCACTGGCGCGTGCAATAGTTTTCATCACCAGTATTTGGCGGCAATATCATCGCCTGCATTTTAGTAGCTTTAGATACCCAGAAACTGCATGGTCAGCGGTTGTTAACAGGTGCCCATCCAGCTACTGAACTGAGCCCATGGTAGATAGCAGTTAGCATGCATTGCCTCATAGTGTGCATGGTAGGTAATATGTAATAGGTGTTGTTGTTGTTTTTGGCAATTCCATTTAGTGTTTCAGCCCCCCCGAACCCAAAAATGGCAAAAATGGTGTCCTTTCCCCCCAAGAACCAGAATGCCACTCACATATATGTTTGCTAATTAAAATATAACGCACATCCTTGCCAGCGGCATTGGTGGTTCTTGGGGGGAAAAGGGTTCATATTGGAAATTTCAATGACCCCTTGAAGCCTGTATTATATTTTAAATAAAAGCGACTTTTGAGAATTTATGTAAGTGGATTTTTTTGACACCAGCGAAAAGGTTAACTTTGAGTATTTCGCTTTTTATGCAGAATGTTTAAAAATCATCCGTTCTCATGAAAACTATAGAGGGGGCCCCTTCATTTCCTTAACCGGCATGTCCTTGCTCTACAGCAAAACTCTTGCAGCCGACTCATTTTCACCTGATTGTGATAATTAAACACGATACAAAACTCAGCCTGTATTTTTGGGTAGAACAGTAGACATAGGGCCTACAGTGCGATTTTGTCATATCTTCCGACTAACAATGAGCATGGCTTCTGATGCATTTTATTATCTCATTGCATTTTCAAAATTCGAACCACAGGTGTGGCAGGAGATGTAGTCCCCCGACTCGCAGTCCGCCTATAATGGTGAACAATAGGGTATCGATCAGTTGACTCTTCACCACATAGTTTCACACTTTATTCCGCGTTGTCTATGGAGCCCGGACTATGATTACCGCCGGACCACATCTCCTTTCACGGGGGTCTCATGGATAATACATTACATTCTTAATCCTTTTTAGTGGATGAACATTTCAATGTCCAAGTCAAATGGACTTCAGCCTGTTTCTCTCGAACAGAAAACATATTCAAAAAATATCTTCATTTATCTGCAAGTATTGAATTGAAATACTTAAAGTGCAATATCTCTGTACTATTAGCAATCCATCTTGCTGTAATTTTTCATTTGATATACCAATACTTACCTTTAACATTTGGTATGATCGAGATGGTCTGGTATTGTTACTTGTTGGCAGAATGATTAAAATTGATAATTAGACATTAGACTGGTTCCCTTTCTCAAAAAAGTGCTTCCTATAGCAAGACGAAGGCATTTTGGAGTAAAAGCAATTGAAAACAGTGTTTCCTATACGTAAATTTTATGCTGATTCCAATCTTCCGGTCCCCAGAGCTAATTTTTAGAGGAAGTGTGCTATTTTGCATCATTCCAAAATGGCCGCCCTTTTAACGTTTGTTTGTACATAACTCACGATTTAAGGTTTGTAATGACTTCATCTTGTGTCTAGACAAGTTTTCAGGGTTAAGGAAGACAATTAGATCATTAGTTATAGTCATTAGGTCAACTTAACCGTTAATTGCATAAAATTCAAAATGGGCTGCCATTTTAACATTTTTGTACATACTCAAGATTTAAGGCTTGGTACTTCATCTTGTGTCTATCACAATGTATTTTCAGGGTCAAGGAATAAATTATGATCATTAGTTATGGTCATGCGCCATGAGTTTGGGTATACAAAATGAGGTGGCCGTATCTCTTTTCACACTAGGTTAAATGTTTTTATTGAATCATTAGAACCAAGTTCGGTATTCAGCTGATTTAATATTCATTTTAAAGGGAATTTATCTACCTTTGATATGGTAGAAGATTCAATTGTGTGCTATTTTTACTTTTGAAGTTGTCGTAATTTGAGTCAGTCGGGGTTAGAGAGGGTGGTGCCTACGGATGAAGTGCCTACGACTAGGCATGTGTTAAAGGTCAGGATTTTTGATATTCGGGCCTTTTGCTTTTTTTGGTTTTATATCTTTGTAACCCATGCCATGTTATTAAGATAAATAACATCTCATTTTGTTTGTTATTTATGTGGCATTCCATTTTGACCTAGAACAACATTTTAAAGCTATGATGTGTAATTGAGGTAACAAATGAACTGCCACAAATGTTGTACTTTTTCATCAAAATTTCACTTTTCCACCTTTATATGACACTTGTGGCACCCTGTATATGCACATACATTGTTGGCCTAGTTGTCTTCCTTACATTTTTGCTTTACAACAATAATAAGTTTTATGCTATCTCAAAAAAACATATGACTTACTCTCCATTTAAGTGTGAAAGTGTATATTTGGTAGTTCAAGCTGTCACACTTTGCTCCCAACTCTGGTGTATGATCTTATAGATTAAGGTCCATGTTAACAGTTATTTGCATAAAATTCAAAATGGCCGCCGTTTTAATTTTTGCAAATTAATTGTCAATCGATGGCAGAATACCTTAACTGATGGTCTAGTTGTTTTCTCTGATCCTGAAACATTGTATAGACTAAAATGAAGTCTTTACAAGCCTTAAATCTGAGTTATGTTACAAAAAATTAATTAAATGGGCGGCCATTTTGATTTATGAAATTAGCACACTTCCCCTAAAAATTAGCTTTGGGGCCGGAGATTTGGAATCAGCATCAAATTTCCGTTTAGAAACACTGTTTCATTGCTTTTCTCAAAAAATGCCCAAAAAATCGCCTAGTTGCTTTTTGAAAAATGAACCAGTCTACATACCGTTATTCACTATGCCATATGTGTGCTACCGAAGCTGAATCAGCTCACGAACCATGTGAACATGACCATTTTACTGGACTTTTGTATAACAGTTAATCTCATTCTGAATTCAGTTCTATGTCAAGACCTGATCAAAACTCAGGTTTCTCTTGGTAATCTACTGTTTCTATAAGTTCCATGTTTGGTCAAATTCGTCTTTTGCGTGATGGAACGAAAAAACATGGCCAAAATCTGTCCGTCTTTACCTGGCCTCCACAGGTGTGGTTCATCTTGTTCCCATTAAGCTGGACGTACAGTAGCGTATCAGTAAACTGGATGAATTTATGGTCACCTATCTGATGAACCTTCTAGCCCTTAAACCCTCAAACACCCATATAACTCAGAGCTGAAGTGGGGAAAATGCACCAAGCCCAAAAAGAATGCGGGGGATGACGCTCGCACCAACACTCCTATGGTCCCCAATCGCTGGCCGGGACCGACTCCCTTGTGGCTGCCATGCCTGTCATATGGAATGGTGGCCGGAGGCCCCGGGTTCGAATCCCGCCAGGGCCCTTCAGTTTTCTTTTGGTTTCTATCCCTTACCCCTTTCCTTCCCTCCTCAATGATCAAAGAGCCGTAAAATGGCGCTCTGTGCAAATACAAGTAATTCTTGCATGTCACATCCAGTGGCATAAAGACACGGCACTAGTAGATATCTTCAGAATGTCGACAAGCTAAAGCTGACAAACTCTCAGGATTTCAAACTTTTTAAATTTTTTTTTATCCGAGCCATGTGCTCTAAAAGACGTGCCTCACGGTTAGTACTCCTGCAACCTTTTAAATATTTCCAAGAACTTCCTCGACGTTTTCCTTCTTGTCCCTTATCAAGGTGTAACAGGTTAATTGTACCTAAATAATACTATCACATCATATGAAATACTCATGACGTTCTTTATAGAGAGTCTAATGACTGTATGGAAGGTGGATCTGGTTCACTGAAAGTGCTGTGTGTGGCAGGAGGATATCCGGTCATGGTGACTACCGATAGATGGAAGAATGGGTTGTGTATAACTTTGTGAGGTTACTTATACTACTTTAGTGTGAACTGGTTGAGACTGTTAAACTGGTGTGTCACCAGTGGACATTGCATATGAGTCTCTTTGTCCAGTGTGTTTTCACGTTCTGCTTTTAGATTGGTAAAAGTGCTCCCATTTGTCACATTGGTGTTTTACCCCACGAGCTATTGCTTCCTTCCTTTCCATTGGTTTTCGTTGAGCCCGTGTGCATGTTCCAAGCTTGAGTGAGGTAATAGTCATCCCGCATGAGATTATCGCCACTTCCTGTCATGGCGGTGGTTTGAGATTGAAGGTGGGGTTCATCCTCATGGTAGATGCCTCACTTTGCCATCTTGAACATGATTTCCACTCAGTGTATAAGAATTTCCTGGACCATTGAGAACATTGTTCCTTGATCCTCTGAGGGAATTCTTGGACCCTCGAAGGAGAGAGTTTCGCGATCCGCGAAGAGAACGTCTGCTGCCGCGAAGAGAACCAGCTCGAGATCCCGCTCGTGATCCGGTGACAATATATGTGCCAGTCTTTCGGTCAATGCGTCCTTTCTTGAAGCCCTTGCGGAGTTTGGCAAAGTTCGCCGACATGTTAATCAAATAATGTACCTAATACATGAAAGTGAAAGTATATATAAAATTATATTGTAAATACCGTAAATTTACATCTTGGATATAAATGACATTCACTTATTGATTCATTGCCATTTGCCATTAACGAACTTCGCAGTGTATGAAGAGAAAGATTTTTAACTGATTTCAACTGGTTTTAACATTATTACGCAAAAGATTCTATGCGTTTATACATAGAATGAAATTAACTGTACGGACTAAAGAAGAACCCCGTAAAAAGACAATGAAAATTGGTACTTTTTATTGGGTGATAAAGTAACCAATTTCTCAAGCAAACTCTTGTGGACTTTTTCTCACAGAGCGTATTCTGACGAAGACTGCGTTGTGTAATCTAAATCATACTCAATTTTAAACTTTATTTCAAACACTCACCATTGCAAAGAGAACAACCAACGCTCCTCCAAAACATGTGCACCAGTACCAAAGCACATACTAGAAATACAACAAAAACAAGATTCCTTTAAAGGCATTACTTGCATACCCCCTATACTTTTTCACTAAATATCTAAAAATCTGCACTTTAAAATTTGCAACGGATAATGTAGTTGTGTACAAATGGTTGAACCATTTGTTGAACTCTACAGATGATATGTAGCCAAAAAGAACTTTGAATCGATCTGTTTTTGTAGACTGCAAATATGTTTTACAAAATGACCCTTGGTGCCATTTTCAGTTCTTATTATAGAGAAACAAATAAATATTGTGTATGCGTTGTATGTGCTTTTATTTTCGGGACAACTATGTATTAGTGACACTAACACATAGTTGTTCCTAAAATACAAAAGCATTATTTGTGTATAAAGTTGAAAATCGTCTGCGAACAATTTACATGCGTTCTCCCATAACGCAATGAACACCTAAGGCTGTTTTATGAGATATACAATGTCATATAAGCACTGTTTGTAAACAGGTGTATTGAAAGTTCTTTTGGCTACATGGCATCATTTGAGTAAAACAAATGGGTCAACCATTTGTACATAACTGCATTATCCTTTGAATAATTTAGAGTTTGGCAACGGTCTTTTTTTTGGAAAATATAATAATGTAAATATTTATATTTCAAATATGTTTAGGTCTGCTTTCGAATTATTTTTAAGACCACGCTTGAAGTTGCGCGATTGTCTGCTTGTTCGAAAACTTGGCGATATATAATCCATTTGAAACTGTAAAGCAAGAACTCAAAAACATATCACAGCTTCATTCTGTCATTCGTATTTCAGATGTACTGGTAATTTAGTCATATTTTTGTGAGAAACAGACCGACAGCTAAATTTGTAAATGTTTTACAAACACCAATATTCAAATCAACTTACACTTTCGTTACAAATTCTATTCGCTGCCGTACCGCAAACTAAGTTATCTTCATCCATAGTATTTGGATCTACAAGTCCTGTACAAAGTAAATTAGACAATACACACAATAAGGCAATTGAAATCATTTTTACTCAATTCCAAACTCCCTAATCTACTCGGAGTTCGTACCAACTCAAGAATTGTTTATATATTTATTTATTTAATCTTTCTTTATCCAGGGTAGCTCCTTCAGTAGCAGGTGCTGATTTCCAAGGAGGCCCTGCAACATGAACATAATGTATGAATAATACAGAGTACAGATAAACAAATAAAATAACATACACAATAAACATAAGGAAAGTAACACCAAATCCCTTAAAATTACATTTATACAATGCAAGCAGATGCTTTGGTTTTGAAAGTATGCATTTTTAAAGAAAGATAATTACATATGATTTTACTAGGCAATTTATTCCAGAGTGAGGTGGCTCTGTACTTAATGTACGTTTACCAGAAGTAGTAGTCCAAGAAGGAATTACAAGAGAATTGAATGTTTGGTTTATGGTACCATGAGAGTGGACACTGTGCATAAAAATAAACTGAGGTATGATGGTGCAACCTGTTTCAAACATTTGAAAAGCATGAGAAGAATGTGATTATCCCATCTCACATGAAGCATAGGCCAGTTTAACAAGCACATCATGTCTTTAATGGGAGTATAATGTCAGCAGATAACACAGCGCGAGCAAGTCTGTTGTGGAGAATTTGAAGAGATTTGCTAAGACTTTCAGTACAATTTGCCCACACAACACTGCAATAATCAAGTAGGGCATGACCAAAGCATTAGCAAGCATACCTAGGATACAACTAGGAAGATTGTATTTTGCTCTACGGATAACACCAGTACATTTAGAAATCTTAGTAGAAATTAAATTAACATGATCACTCCAGGTAAGAAGGGGATCAAACATGACACAGAGTTATTTGAAAGAATTGGCTCTTTCAATTGTATCAGAATTATAAGAAACACACACAGTGAGGTTATTTATAACATATTTTGTACCAAAAATCATGAGCTTAGTTTTCTTGATGTTAAGCGTTAAGCGATTAGCATTGACCCAAGTGGCAATCTTAGATAAGTTTTCTTTAAATTCAGATTGCAGAATTACAGGATCAGAAGACGTACACAAAAGAGTAGTATCATCAGCATACATTACAGACTTATAATCTGCTATATACCAATGTTATATAGCCTATTCCTTAAATTTATGTTTGGGACGGGGTTTGGGATTAATCTGTGAACACCTACCCCATTGACGAAGATCTATGCACAGTTCCTCATCTTGTGTAATGATAGCTGGTCTTTCGTTTTGAGCTAATATCTCATCATCTGGGTGGTACACTCTGCATACTCCACGGTTGTGTACGACGAAAAACATGACGGGAGCAAGAGCCAGAAAACATTCGGCTAACCAGAGCACAAACATGAGGTATGCTGCTATCATGAACTGTGGAAAAATGGTGAGAACTTGATAATTGCGTTATTTATTTGAATCACGTTCTCCATCTCCAATTTATGATATGAACAAGAAACCATTACAACATTTATTATAATCCTGTAACAATCGGTGTTAAATCAGGCTGTGTCTTGAGCCCTTTACTTTTTATATTTATCTCAGTGACCTTCCTCGTATTTTTGATGATTTAGTAAACCTGTTGTACTAAAAACTTAAATTTAGATTGCCTCATATTGTTTGAAGAATGATGATCTTGTTATTATGTCTGATAATGCAGTGGGTCTTCAGACTGCTTTCAATCTACATTATCTTTTTAAATTTTAGAAATAACACAATTCGAAGACTATTCCGTTCATTTACACCGTACAATTGTAAAGTTTCGTAGACATCGTAGACTAAGCTCCCTTAGTTATGAGAAATTGAAGTGTATCTGCTTGCACAACTTTTTTGGAAACCCAGTATGAAGGACATCATTTTGAGCTTAGCCATTTCAGACAGTGATTAGTATATGGACAAGCATTATTTACATGAAAAAATAACCCATAATCTTACCATTCCTGTTTGACAACGTCCAGTGGCGCGGTTTCTGAATTTGCACATGCGTTCTCTCCTGGTAGAACCCGTGCCAAGAAAGCCCAGGGAAAGGAGTATTATTCCAAGAAGAACCATAAAGACTAGTTGTACGTAAATCGCCCAATTTATGTAGCCATTCCTGTTTAAAGAAGGAAATTAGTTCATTCAGCATGAAGGAACATGAAGTCAAAGGCGCTCGTCTTTTATGAGTGGAGTGATTTTTAAAAGTGATGCGAAAAATGAGCTTGCGCAACTTTGAGAGTGGCTTACCCAATTAGTAGCTATATCAATCAATATTTACAGTAGATGCTTATAACTTATTGTCTGCTCGTAGCCTTGATTAAATTACTCGTACCCTTTTAGGGTAGCAAAATCATATCAAAATACTTGCTTATTGTTTATTTTAAACATTCACACAAATTACTCTTTTAGGATAGCCAAATCAAACCAAAATACTATTTAGGCTGCTTTTTAACCAAGTAAAAATACGTGCTAGGGCACATTTTGGATGATGATTGGCACTTACCAATTTTTGAAAACCCCAAATGCGTTCGACTGCATAAACAGTACAACAGTCTCTTCGCCTGCCAAAATAGCGCCTGTACTGAATGCTACGAGGCCAACTATGAAGACTATAGTTGTGATGATGCTGGGACATGGGCATCGTAAACAGCACGTTTTACACGGACCGGGAACTGAAAAGGGGAACAAACAAAAACGGTACGTAAGTCTATGAAGTGTGTTTATCTGTAAAGCACTCAAGTTCTGCATGCCTGTAACATTTAGTTGTATGTAACAACAATACAAATTAAGATATATATGCCTTTGACCATTAGAAACTCATATCGGTCTTTTTGTTTTAAAATTCAATATGGCGGCCATTTTGTCCACCTTCAAAAAGTTTTGAAACTTAGAAATTACTGTATATCATCCCACAATTATGATGAAATGTAATTTTAAAGTATGAGAAACATAGGTTTGATTAGCTAATAAAAACTCACGGCTAATATTTCGGTTTGTTAACTTGTTTGAAATTTAATATGACGGCTATATCATCGATTTAAAAAAATCTTTGAAGGCGGTTTTATTAGCCGACATCTTGAATTTTAAAAATACTTATAAAAATAAAATGAAAATAGCAGCTATGGGGTTTTAATTATATCAGATATATTTAATTTGCACTTTCATCATCATTTCTAAATGCTAATTTTAGAATACAGATATATGGTATTTCTTAAGGTTGAAATTGTTTGAATGTGGCTATATTGGGGCCATCTTAAATTTTAATAAACAAAATACCAGCCATGGGTTTCTTGTGGTCATACACATCTCATAATTTACACTTTCATTATGATTTTGGGATCACAGTTCCAGTTTTATAGGATTTAAAACCTTTGAAGAAAAAAATTGACAGCCGCATTGAATTTTAAGAATGCTTACCAAACGAAAAAGATAGAGAGGAGTATATTATGGTGAAAGACATACAGTGTATCTCTTACTTAAATTATTATTTTATGACTACACTATTAAATACATGTATACATTTTATGTTCTATATTGAAGTGGCCATTGTTGGCTGCCATCTTGGATTTGAAGCAAGAAAATAATACAAAATGTGTATGACAAGAGGTAAAACAACATTTGGTGTTTTTGTTGTTGAGAAATGGTAAAAACTGCATTTTTATGTATATGACGATCCCAATTTATAAATTTGCATTAAATGGGACAAATTTTGAATTTGTAAACTTATATCTTTATCGTTTTCTACGTATTTTCTGATTTGGAAACAGTGTGCAAATTCGTTTGAAAATTTTGTATAGCAGTTTTTGGCAATTTTATTATAAATGGGATGCTTTTATATATTAGCATTGTAAGAATGCTATACAAGCCAAAATTTGAGAAGCATGTACTTTTAAATGGGTAGCATTTTGCTACGCTAAACAGGGGAATTTGCACACTGTTTGGAAACATTGATTAGAAATTGATTTCGGAGGCATGGGACCCTTGGATTTTCCTTATTGGTATCACATAGCTTTCCTTTTCCTGTTGGTACAAAAATAAATACAAACATTTCTAATATGGCAAATAAGGCAAATGTGAAAATACTGGCTCCTGGATGGGTAATGGATATTTGTGATTTTGTAGGTTCGCAAACATTTGTACATGACACTAAAACTCTATATAAAGTTGTCATTTGCCACCCTTTAGAGCAAAACTGAAAAAAACGAATGCATATTTATTACTAACCTTTTGGTGCAAAATCGCATTTTCGCCAACTGCTGACTTTCAACAAAAATTGTCTGAAAACGCCTTCAGACAAATCATTTACAGGGGACTTTGCTTCAGCAATTTCCAACAACTATGCAAAACTCAACTCAAATTGGGTGCGCATTTTCTTTTAAATTTTATTTTTTAAGAAATCACTATATAGTGGCTTTAAAGAGAAAAGCATCGATTTGCTGATCCGAAACATCGAAAAAATCATCAAAATTCGTATTTTGGTATTTTTGTTACTGGTATAAAAAAAATCCTCAAATACTTCATTGTTTTCACTATTTGGTGTTTTTCTTCCTACATTAAAGTAGTTATACGGGATTGCACATAGTTATCTTTGATTTATTATATACTAAAAAATGCATTTCCACATTTTTTTCTCTCGCATTATCGCTGCTTTACCCTTTAAGGTAGGACTAGTAGGCCCGAGATATGAATTAGGGGATTTATTCAGAAAAAAATATCTTGTAGTCAACAATTCGGTTTTGACAAGACTGCACTAAATAGTGGTGGAGCAGAAGAACCTATTTATAGAATACACAATGTACATCAGATTTGGTAACGTAATATGTGGATGGAGCAGGAGCCGCGTTGCGCTTTGTGGGGATGTTGTGTATGGGGAGGTCACCACATCAGACTATGAACTCAACGGGGTTCCCTGTATTGCATTTCCTGTCATTTCTTCCTTTTCTCTCAACTACAATTTAAGCTAATTTAAAACCAAAGAGAAGTGGTCTATTCATTCTGCACAGTATTATTCGCACACATTTTATTCAGAATTTCTGACCCTTGTCACCGCGTGGTTTTTTGAGTGAGCTTAGAGGGATAAAAATCATTCTTCGTGTTTTCGTCAATTTGTCTTCATAATGCTGTTTAGATCAGGTCCGATGATTGATATCCAGACGTCCACTTGTGCATGATTAACGATTGCGCAAAGGCGATGTGGATTTTTGGATCCATTTCCTGGTCAATTCTAAGTGGAACCCTAGCTGATTTGGCAGCTTAAGGGCCCCCTTTTGGTTCTATATGCACAACCATTTTAATACAAAACTCCCGAGTTATCCAACCGAACGTAAGTTGTTTTGAGAGTTCTGTAGATGAAGCACTGGCAATCTGTAACACATTAGTTCTACAGAACCAAGAAGGATCTTTCAAAACGTTTGTAAGTTCAAATTTTCTACTGCATTGAACAAGAAAATGTTCTTAGAGACACCTTTATTTTTAAGAGTGAATGATTTCAAACGACCCCATTCAACAACGTTTGTAGAAATGTTTCATCCGGGCTCTGTAAATAAACAAGCAAAGTTAACGACATCTCGTGGACGCAAATGTCAGAAATGCCCCTTTAACACGAATCGCCAGTGCAATGCAACAAAGTCGTAAGTGCAATAGCTACCATTTGTCAGAAATTCCCGTCAAACATACTCTTATGCAGTCGCCTGAAGAACCATTTCAAGAGCCACTGACTCAAGGAAATCTGAATTGAGAGTTCTCCTAATAGGCCTGCATGGCAGCACCCAGACGTATCACATGGCAGCTGTACTCACGACCTTGTTGCACCCACATCAATAATACACAACATAATCCACGGGAATGAACCAAAATCACAGTGGAAGATCTGTACTGTCTTTAATCAGCTGATAGTTTGGATCGTCCAGGCCTGGGATTCCTTTTGGGAACTTGTAGACCTCACAGTCATTATGGTTTGTGGCTGTCCACAATCGCAGTTTGGTGAAAGTTCTACACCGATCTTGTGAAGGAAGTGCTTTGTACGGCCAATGCCAGTGCTGAGACTGTTGAAGTTGACTCATACTTTCCTATCAAGATCACAGCCTTTGGGCTTACAAGATGGGCTGTCCACAAACTGCTTTAGGTTCAAGGTTGAGGATGACCATTGCTCAGTCATACCATCTGTCATTGATCCAGGATGACCGATAAGGATACTGCGACTACAGTATGCTGCACCGATCTACCATCACTGGAGATCCAAATTGGAGATCCAAATTGACTACAGGTAACTAGTCTCTCCAGTGAGCACAATATATTTTTTGCTAGTTAGGTTTCCCAATATCTAATAATGGTCAATTACAGCATCTTGCATTATCCAATTGGGTCCGCAAAAAATGACATTATCTTATGATACAATCTTTATCCCATAGAAAGCTCATGATGACATCATTGGAAACTACCTGATTGTGCATCTAGAGTAGCTGGTGCATTGTGGGATTGACTCAATACACCCTCTGAGTCTCTCCAGTGAGCACAATATATTTTTTGCTAGTTAGGTTTCCCAATATCTAATAATAGTCAATTACAGCATCTTGCATTATCCAATTGGATCCGCCAAAAATGACATTTTCTTATGATACAATCTTTATCCAATAGAAAAGCTCAATGATGACAACACTGGAAACTACCTGATTGTGCAATCTTTGTTTTGCAACAAAGCCGGAAAATCCCAAATCAAGAGTAGTTTAGCTTTTCGAAACTTGTAAACTACACCTTGCATCTCAATATAACACTAGGGAATTCCCGTTTCTCTTGCATTATCAAATAAGACTTCCTCTGTTAAGAATCTTTTCTTAAAAACTTGCATTATATTTTGAATGACAAAATGGAGGATACTATAAGAGCAATGAGATACCTATAGTTGTTGCAGTCAGTCAGTCAAGGGATAGTAAAAAGTTGGACGAATACTCTGATCACCCTCCATTTTACCAACCCTTGCCTACTACTTTTGTAAAGGCTGACATAATCATTTTTGTGTATTCCTGCAAGTTCAACTGTCAGAAGATACCAATTTAGCACAATTAAAGAGACATGAGATTTCCAGAAAGTAGCGCCCCCAATTTTTTTCGAACCTCGGGTTTTTGTATATTTGGAATGCTTGCCAATGTATTAGAGCACACCTGAAGTGAATTAGCCGAGTACCCCGTCTTTATGTAATATAAGATGATGATTTAGTACTTTCTGTCGTGCACGACAGAAAGTCAAAGCACGGTTTTCTATGGGGACGATGGCGAGAGCTGGCAAGTTCAAAACAAGGTTTGCTGTTTTCTTTTGTACTTGTTAGTTCAATAAACCTTCGAAACGTCCTCGGTAGATGGTCTACGACCGATCCAGTGAAAATTGAGAGAAATTTGTATCCTCAAAAAATCTCCTTCTGTCACTTTAAGGAAGCCCTCAAATGTCTCCTCCAAAGAAAATAATCAATGGACGAGTGTCTTTAACGCATTGTTTCAATCATTGTGTCAAGATAGCATACAGAAAAAGTTTGCTGATCTGGAGAGACAAATGTGGATGCCTTCGGCTAGCCGTGACGTGTGATATGACAGTAAGATCTTGAGAACTGACATAACGGCAATTATCTCCAGTAAAGGTTGTCATCTATCATAATTGACAAGACAGTAAAGTATCTACTACATGAATTACGACCAAGTGTTTTACGCTAATCATATCGGTGTCGGTGTGGATCATCGGCGATTGAATGACATTCGGTCAATCCTGAGAAAAATGCATAATTTTGGGACACACGAAAAAAATGGATTATGAGTAAAGTATATAATAAATAAATAAATAAATAAACAAATAAAACAAATAAATAAATAAATACTTCTGTCCCCTATAAACATTGTTCTACAAATATTTGACTCGTTTTCTTAAATAATTAACATTTTTCTGTGCATGTTAAATGTTGAATTTAGACAACTTCAAAACGTACCATTGCAAATCTGGTTTAGGGATAAAAACAGATGGTGGTTCTGTCAACTTGACCACATAACAATTATCTTAACGGACACCCCTATTAGCACCTCATTCACACCTAGCCAATTTGTCACATAATCTCTGCCATAAAAAATGTATGCGGTATCCTGCTGATTGTGGAATAATATCACCCAGGCATGAACTAAACTTGTCCTGGGTATTGCATTTGACCGTCGTGTAAAGTGTGAAGAAATCCAAACTGCCTCGAGCAATGGACGGGCTTGTGAACGGGTTTGGATAATCTGCGAGTGCGAGTCGCGAGTTGCGAGCTGCGGGTTGCGAGTGCGAGGTGCGAGGTGCGAGTACGAAGTTGCGAGGTACGAGTTGCGAGTGCGAGTTCCTGAAGCGAGTTGCGAGTTGTGAGTTAAAACGTGCGAGTTGCGAGTGGAAGTTTGCGAGTTGTTTGCGAGTTGTGAGTGGAGTTCCTGGATCGAGTTGCGAGTTGGATTTTGCGAGTTGAAGTTAACGGCTTGGTACATGCGAGTGCGAGTTCCTGGTATTTGCGAGTTGCTTTCTTCACTCTTTAAGCCGATTAAGGTTCCATTCCCTAATTTCACATTATGAATTTCAATACAGCATACATACAAAGTTTAAATTGTATCAGATATTCAGTTTCATCCTTGTAGTGCAATAACATTATGACTATTGTGGTGACTAAAACAAGGCCTAGTTATGTTTATATCACACTTTCTGCAGGTGCACTGATAGATTTACACGTCGCTAAAATGATGTATCATAAGTCTTCATCCTATCCCCAGTCTGAAAGAGGAAGCTAAAAAAGTCTTCTTACACAACTTTGTGAAATTTCTAATTTAGTATTTGATCAATAAATTGAAATAAGGCCATATGACCTCTGTTTTCACCTTAGTGCACTTCTGTAGTCAAATACTTAGTAAGAAGTCTACAAGTCTCAAATTATATAAATGCCCATTTATGAACAGCGAATGAGCTGGCTGGAACAAGAGATAGCTCTATCTTTTCTATCAGAAAAAAGCAACCATGAGGGGTTGGTCTTAGTTATTAGTAACCTCATGACCACAAAGGGCAAAGTTGTCATTTTGTAGAACCGGTATAGAGGCGCAGTGGCTGGTGTGAGAGTGGACTGTTGAACAGAATACAAGAAATGTGTGTTTCTAACACACACCCAACAAAAACCTGCAAGTGAATGACTCATTAGTACACACAAAATCACTGTGCAATAAACAGGAGTTGATGTGTGTGATCGAGGACGAGTTAGGGGGGTGGAGCGAGATTCGGTAATTACGGGGTAACTAAGGACTCGGTTGTTAAGTATGAAGCGTACAATCTCAGCGTCCTCATTAAAGCAAAATTTAAACGTGCGAATTTACGCGAGCAATGTATACGCACGTAGGCGTTCAGTGGAACAATCGCGCGTTTCACACAGTTGCGGATCGCCAAACACAAAATAATTGACACACATTTCGCTAAAAGTATTGCCGTTCCTTCTTTGCAAAGCTGACGGGGAGGTCTACACTATTTTATCGGCCCGGGATAAACGCTATTCTAGGCTGATGTAATGTTAAATGAATAATGTTAATTAGGAATTTTAAAGGAATTCCATGGTGGGAACAATTGAGTCCGAATGACAGAGGGATCCGGCATAAGTCTACTCACAATAATTAGTCCTACTGAAGTTTGTAACTTGTTGCCTAATTTTTAAATTGCGTAATGAAAGTGTTATTTAATTGACAAGCTATAATGAAGGCCGCACACTAATTGTAAAAAAAATTAAAAAGTGTTCTCTTGAAATATTTAAAATGTGAAGACAGGACATTACGGTTGTACTTACAAAATGATTTTAAAAAAAAATTTATAATACCAAAATGCAAAATTAAAAAGACGCTTGAATTCTGATTACTGTGAATATGAACCACAAATTTGAAAATCACATATCATATCATGAATGTAGAAACGTCTTAAAATGTGCGGACCCTTAGGCATATAATTCACTTTTTGACCATGTTCTGAGAAAAAATGAACAAAATTATGAACAGGAAAGGAAAAGAATGAGTAAAAGAATAGAAGTTATAATAATGAAAAAAAGCAGAGATGCATCAAATGTGAATTTTTCAATACGGGAAATACGGGAAATAGATAAAATATGTAAACATAAAAATAAATAAAATAAACAAACAAACCAAATATTGAAATAACAAAAGTGCGATTACAAGGAGTAATAGCGCGTCCTAGCGGTGAACAAGCCAGAGTCATCACGCGCGTGTTTCCACCGAGCTGCGTAGTCGTTGCGCCTTGAAGGTATGACAGCAAAGTAAAGCAAATATTGCTGCAAAATTTCCCAGAATTTACTCGTTTTTCTAATTATTAAAAAAAGTAAGACGGAAACCATATTTTTTATTTTGGGATTTCAAAGCTCTCTACGGGCACTAAAAATGTGAAACAAAAATTTTCCTATAGGAGCGATTGTGTTTCTTATGAAGATTTCTGTCGATAGTTTTGTAATTTTCCAAGAACACTACAGTTAAAAAGGTCAGAAACATACCTTTTTTGAACGAATTTCCTCAAAAAGTAAGACGGAACCCCCATTTTATATTTAAAAAATTTTATCAGCATAGATGAAAACACATATTACAAAATATAAAGAAATTCTATAGGGAATTCTATTCTCGACATCCAAACCCGTAGGGGACAGCTCAGGAAAATACAGGTCTATAAAAAACATACCCTGACACCATGTAGTCTTAACTGACTGTAGTTTTTTTTAAAAGATCAAACTTTACTCAAAATAATCTAATGGGGTAGGGGGGGGGGATGGATTGTAGTTTTCTCAAAAGTTATCTATCTGCTTATTTATTTTACCCCTTTTCTACACTGCCAAAATCAGTCCCTGTAAATCTACAAATTATTAGTAGAGATACCGGAAAACCACATTTGGTGAAATATCTCAAACACCTTTTTGGAAAATTGTTCTGCGTGTGGCATTCATCAATATCAGCATTCCACTACAATTTCAACAATCCTGGTGTTGTGTCATTGACTGTATTACTAGTATCTCATAATCCAACCCGACAACATTTGTTTGTGCTGAAATAATAGCCCACATTTTATTTCTGACACAAATTTCTAAGGAATGTGAAGTGCTGAGACCAGCAGAGTGGTGGTGAAAAAAGGCCTTCATAGTTAAAGGGCCACCAGAGATTTCCCGATGAGGTCGACCGCGTGCGTTTTCTCGGGTTGCAAAAACTTAACACAACAGTGACGTCACCCAAACTTGAGATCGAACAAAGTATAATAGGCTACATGCCCAGGTCAGATCATCAAAAACATAGGAACATGCAGCTGTATCCAGGCTATGCAAGGGTTTATTGATTCTGATGAAGTTGAGCGAAAAAATTGAAGGATGCTTATTTTAGGCAATTCAACATTTATTCCTTTTAATTTGATTAATTAGGGATAGAGATTAGTTCGTAGTAGTTGATATTTTTAAATTGAGTGCGCCTCATCGGGAAATCTCTGAGTCAGCTTTAAGGCAGCCGACAAAGAAAGGACCTTTCATTTCAGCTATCCTACCACGTATACGTTGTAAAAAATACATTTCTTTCAGTTTCAGGCAAGGCAAGTATTAGAAGGTCACTTGGCCGTAGGTGGCAATATGACAAATACACATTTTTTAAATAGGTTGAAGCAAGGCTAATATAGCGTAATAGACCAATTATAAAACAACAAAACGTGGCAAAAATCACCACATGTTGAAAATTGGGGGCATTTAAAAAAAATAAGGTTAGGATTGGGAGTTCGACATATTACTGGGCAGGTTTAGGGTTTGAAATCAGGGATATGACAGGTTAGGACAAAGGAGTACAAAAGATGGCAAGATTTGATGTTGTTAAAATATCACAAATATCAGTAACCTTTGACCACAAGGCCTGTTGTCAAAATAGTGAACTACAAAGTTTTGCATGACTATGAAGATTACATGCATTAAAAGTAGGCAGAAGTACATTTTACCTTCACACCTACTGTATCATGTGCTCTATCTTGTATAGAGATAAAGCAAAGGATGCGGACTAGGTGCAAAGAGTATTAATTATGCAGTTATACCTAGAATGAAAAAGGCAAACAATGTAACAAATGAATATTATTAACATTATCAAAACAAAATGCAAAAAACAAGCTACCAGTTCCTTTGGTATTATTGTATAAGCTAAATCTTCATACTCTCTAAAGTCAAAGATCGTGAAAAATTTCACTCCCAAAAGAGTGAAACTCTTGTATAAAACCCCTCCAAAGTGAGTGGTTGTACTTAAAATGAACAAAATTTACTTCAAAAGGAATGAAAATCACTCAAAAAGGGTGGATTCCATCTCGTTTGAGGGAGTAGTTAAATGAAGGGACCAACACCCTGTTGAGAAGTTTGTGTTTAACAAAGGATAACATTCAAAATGAGTGGAAATAAAAAAAATCTGCTCTTTTGGGAGTGATTTTTACTTTTTTGAGGTGGAAAAGGAGGAAATTCACACTTTTTAGTACCAACCACTCATATGGAGTGATTTACAGGTTTCACTCTTTTGGGAGTAGCTTAAAATTGTCATTGCTGTACATTTTGAGAGTATTTAAAACAAAAAAATAGAAATAAAGCTTTACATATTTGCAACTCGCAAAATACGATGGAAACTCGCAATCTCGCATATTCAACTCGCAAAATCCAACTCACAGTCATGAACTCACAACTCGCAACTCTCATTCAGGAACTCGCAACTCGCCACTCGCACTCGCAACTCGTAACTCGCGACTCGCACTCGCAATAGTCTAACTCGCGATCGCAACTCGCAAAATACCTTCACCCCTTGGAACTCCAATAACACGGAGGGAGGTAGTTCGTGATGGACAGGTAGAGATGTAGAGCAGGGGGTCAATTGTTTTGTGTTGGAAAGTGATCATAGCCTGGTACGACAGGGCAAAATATACCAAAATTGACTAATTGTACCGAAAAACGGTACAAAAACTGCATGCCTGTGGGCTCATTAAATGCAAAAATAAATGCATAAAGAGTGGTATTCTGGTTAGAGCAAAAGTTTCGCTCAATATTTCTGAATAAAATAAATAGTAGCCCCCTATGAATCAACTTTTTGGGAAGGGGTGTGGATCCGACAGGGACTATTCCAAGTTTAGTTTTCAAACAGTAAAATTATGTGCCATAACACCCGAGTCGGTTTTGTAGCCTATCTTCCGGGAGGGACTGAAGGAGCGAAGGAAGAGGGGAACAAGAAAAGTCGCAAATCTGGGTGGGATGCGAACCAAGGGCCCTTCTGGGGGCACCAGAACCAGAACCGGGGGTTTGAGATAGCACGCTACGGCGGTTTGCTGGCCCCGGCAGCGATTTTGTTCCCATTGGTTTGGTTTGTGACACGTCACGCTTTTCTGGACTTTCTTCTCAATAACACAGGAGATTTGGTCTGTGAGATTTAATGTTTGCTTCCATGCGGATCCAGGATTTGAAAATGTCAAAAATTCCGGGGGGCGGAATGAAGGCTGCTTGAACGCTTTTGTAAAATGGTCCAACATAGGCCTCTAAAAATGGGGCGGTTGTTTGCAAGGATTTGAGATTACCGGGCATGCGGCGGCACCCCCTCCGCCCGAACCCCTCGTTCCTGATCCGCGCCATGGTAGGGTTAAGCAGTCTATAAGAATGTTGAGATGTGTGTCTTCAAGTGGTTCTAAAATAAATACCGATGTACATATATAGATAGCTATAGATTACATATGGCTACCGTACATTGTATATTCATCGCTGTAGAAAAGACAATGTACATTAAGTACGATATTCGCCTCCGTTGTGGGATTTTTACGACGCGACGAAGTTTTTGCGCCCGGTTTTTGTGAGCGGTCTTAGCTGTAAATTTGACCTACGGTTATAGCAGCATTATTTAATTAAAAACAGATTCAATTTTCCAGCAAAAGAAAATATAGAATGTGTTCGGACCGGCAATGGACGTAATAAAAAAGTGGCCCTTCCCCTTTACAAGAATGAAAAGAGCCTACTAACAGGAACAAAATCATACAACGTTGCACAATAACCATCGGTTCTCAAAATAAAAATGCTTTGGTCGATAGAGTGATGGGACTTTTTCCAAGCACACATTGTTACTGATCAGTTATTCCACAACGCAATTATCGGAGTGGCAACTCCTTTATAGTCACATGCCAGAGTTACGTTAAATTATTTCCTGTGTACGTGTACCATGCTTGGGTATTCGTAAAATTAATCCTCAATTCACAAACAACCGATAGCATCCGAAATGATATCCTATACATGAGTCCTAATTTAGATTCGGACGACCGACTTTCATACACACACTAAAGGTCAAAAAGGGAAGAATTTTTGTATTATGCCACCACCCTATGAATTCGACAGCCTTACGGATTAACTGCATTTGAGGAGGTGTGGCAGAATCTAAATTCATCCCTAATAAGGCTAAACCTGACACGGTAACATCACCTTACTCATGAATTTGAATGAATCATATTGGACCTTGAAGGCGAGAAAACATTTTGTAGGCCTAATGCTGTTAATAATCCAGTCACTTGTATAGACCCCAAGTAAGTCATGTTTAATGATAAGACCTAATATATGTTGGGCTATATAGAGTTTGTAACAACAATATAAATAATTTTCATCCTGTATCCTACAGTAAGTGTTAATATCTTCCCTTTGGCCTGCTATGCATTAGCATTATGACACATACTGTATACTGTTATTTAGTGGTAGCTGATCACCGCCACAGGTAAAAATGACACCCCTACCGTCGAAAGGGTCACACCCTTATTCAATTTACATCGGCTTATAGTTAATGGGTTGACATAATTCATCAAATACGAACAAGCCTTGTGATCAATGCACGTTAGTGTAAATCACTGTATCCTGTCCTTTCCCATTCAATGTCATCCGCTATCCTATAGGACTCTTGACATACTATATAACTGTAATAATGCATCCATGTCATATAGCCACATAAAATGAAATACATATTTGTACAAACAAGGGCTATTTCCATTTAAAAACAAATATGAATCTAACTTTGTATTTTATTTTAGCTAAATAATTTCACAATGCAACAAAACTTAAGTTGAATTGCGTAAAATCCGGTAAAATGCCTAAAAAATGGCATTTTTTGGTTGTAATTTGAAACACTACGAAATATTCTGTAGTACTAAATTTTTTAAGTGTTTTTAAAAAAAAAAAAAAAAAAAAAAAAAAAATACAGTATTTTGTTTATAATTATAGTATTCCTGTGTAGGTAGTTATGTCGTAATCTCCCATCTCACACTATGCATGTAGCCTACATTGTAAAAATGCCATATTTTGGAGTCAATGGCTGCACTCAAAAAGTTTACTTTTACAAGTACAATCTCAAAATAGGTTCCCTCTAAGATTATACATCCAGTATTATTGCTCCCACCTGCAACTGTTTTTTATGATGTTTTTAATAGTTTTTGTATTTTCTAGAATCCAGAAGAGTAGTGAACAATTTTTGGCAGGAAAGTCTTGTTTTATTTCATAATCGAACGCCAAGAATCCCTGGTTCTCGGATTGCAAGGCATACCTCACTAAATCAAAAGTTGGCGTTTTGGCAGAGTCCGGTTTTTTATTAGCTTAGAATGATTTTAGCTGAAAAATAATAAATAATCGAGGAACAAAGCAAATTCTACCACTTATACACATAATAAGCAGCAAAGTGCACATAGCCATTGATATTTGCAGAAGTCATTAAATAACACACCGAATGGGTCGCTGCCGTATGCAACGTTCTGTAATGATGTACCACTGCAATAAAGATTATTTGTAGGCCTACATACTGTATGGCTGGATGGTCTACAGGTAGAAGAACCGGCGTATGAGGCATCAAACACTGTCATTTTTTCAAAAATAAAATCATTAATGGAAGTCGCGTAGTTTTTAATGTTTTGATAAAAACAATATGCCCACCCCGTAAACATGGTAACCACAGGTTGCTAATCAACTGCCCTATATATACAAACCGATAATACTATAGTGCACTTGGGTTTACTTTGTGGAGAGGTCAGTATATAACAGGAGCATAACATTTACATGTAAGCTCATTTAATTTATGATACTGGTATTTGGCCCCATTACATATGATTCTGTGGGTTGGGACCGCTTGCTGGGAAATGGAACGTGCGTGTTGTTTCCGGTGGTGTTAACGATCCACTAAATCCACACCACACTGAGTGAAACTATCATAAAAGAACTTTGTGGATACAACTGATACAGTGCACTACCCCTTCAACGAATGAAAGTTTGGATTTAACGTTTCTCAGCATACAATGCCCCACGTTTTCAAGAGCGGCATCTAACAAAGGCACGGTATACATGTAAACCCAGTCGGTAACAATGGTAACGGTACACTTATGTGTGGTTAAATCTTTAAACACACTATCGCTACTGCAATCCTAACCATATTGAGTCAATCCCACAATGCACACAGTTTTTGGGAAATTTCAACTCAATAGGGTCATGTGATCCCACACAATTCCTATTCTTAACACCATAACCCTGATCACTTTTATGCTTCATTTTCAGGCAACAAGGCCATTAGTACTTACGCGAGTTTTACAGTATGATCAATGAAATGGTCCTGTGGTTCTTAAACTTTTGAACACTTTTTTATCCCTAATTACTGACATGTGTTTAGTACAGTGCAATATGGTCGCATGCTGCACGTTGGATTGATTCAAAAACACCCTCCTGCCTACCATACACCCTCATCAATGCCTGTAAACACTTAATTCCTAGCACTGACATTGCACAAATCCTTTCCCTAAATTATGTAAAAGAGTGAAAAATTCTCTTATGAAGGTCAAAATTTCATTCTAAGTGACTACTCGCAGTCCAATCTTTATTCATAAAATTATCCGGTCCACCACGCTATTCCGAGCACATAAGCTAACTTAGAGTAATCAATAACTATATTGTGCAAACAGAAATATTAAGAAAGAGACAGGACAAGACTGCGAAAGCAAGGCTAGTATTTAAGGATGCTTTTTACAGAGATATTTAAGTTACTGTCCTGCATTGTCAAGGATTAGCATAGTGGAATCACCTTCAGGTTGACTTCACTTACTGCTCTCCTCAACATGAGGGCTTCTATTTCTAGTTATAAGTCAGTTTCTTGTATTGCATTAGGGGCCTACATTTTGAGTGTTTATTCAATTAAATTTAACAACCAGTCATGTGAAATTATGCTATCATGAGAACAGCTAGGCCCTATTGCGTATCAAACTGAGACCTATCCATTAGGCCCACTCACCTACAAGATGAGTGCGGGTTTACTAAACTAATTCAAGAAAGCACTTTCTTCCATTTGTCAATCACTGTTGTATCAAAAATTGTTGTAATAATCTTGTGAGTTTGGTATTCATAGAGTGGAAGGAAAAAAAGACTGGAGAAATTCGCCAGGAACGCAACCATGAAACTATTCCGTATCATCTTCACTTTTGTGTCCTCCCCTATGCAGCATACCGCCTGCCCATACAACCCCTAAAACCTACCAAAATTTGAAAAGAACATTGTGTTACAAAAAAATAGTTGCTTCTATATACATAGATGGGTAAATATTTAACACCAATGATTTCGTGTCCTCAATGTGCAATATTTACCAATCATGGTAAAGTCCTTAACAGGCCACCTAAGTTAAACACTATACATCCGAATGAGTCAAATATTTGAATTGGCAGGACAGGCTTTAAGTGAAGGACATTCTGTAGAATCCTTACAAGTTACTTCTTATACAACTAAAGAAAAGAAAAAAAATTTTTTTTGAGTAAAAAACTGAGAAGAAAACGGCAGTAATGACTAATATACAGATTTTGTACTTATTAGGTGCCTTCTGTCTTATCTGTTGCAGGGTATGTTATTAGGATCCCTGTACTTGGGGGGGGTTTTTTTATTTTTGTGTTGTCACAGACATGCAAAATCCTATTTATTTATTTTGATTTTTTTTATCATCTATCAAACTCACTGATAGTGTCTTTAAATTAGACTTGAAACAAAATGCGGAATAACGTGCTCAGTTTGCATCTCGTAATAACTTCAATCGTCTACTCAGGCATCAATAACGTTTTTTAAAACGTTCTTGTATAGGCTCACATCTTTGGTATATGCATTGTTCACGTTGGTTATCCATGTTCTTTCTAGGCTCTATATCCCTATAAATGTTAGGAAGCCCTCTAAATGTTTTTCTGATGAAAACTTGTCAAAAATGGGCCGATTTTGCAAGCTTTTGCAGGGAATTACCGGGAGGCGCGCGCCCCCTCCAACCCCTCCCTAGATCCGGCCTGATGCTTTTGGGTAATTTCGAAAAATTAATCCCTCATCTCAGTCACAAACAATGATAGCACGCAAATGATAGCCTAGTTCATGATAGTCCTAATTTAGAATTGAACCGACCGACTTCAATACACTGTACATAAAATATAAGTCAAAAATTCTGAAAGAATTTTGTATGTATACCACCACCCTATGAATTCGGCCAGCCACAACGGAATAAACTGCATGTTGAAGGGTGTCGGGGCAGAATGATAAATTCATCCCTCAAAATTCCCCCCCCCCCCTGACACATGACACCAGCAACATCAACTTGAAATCGGAAATTGAATGAATGGAATATGAATAATTGAATTGTTATTGAGCATTTGAAGGGAGGAAAGGGAAAGAAAAATTTTGTGGCCCATCAATGCTGTATACTGATCCAGCCACTGTGTATAGACCACAGATAAGTCATTATGAGTAAGACTAAAAAGGTTGGGTATCTAACAGTTGGTAGCAAACAATATTAAATAATTAATTTCAAAGGCCTACATCCTACCAGTAAAAGGTTAATCTCGGCAGCATTTGGCCTGCTATACAGCAGCATATGACACAGTCTGTTATTTTAGGTGGTAATACCGCCTACAGGTGAAAAATACACACAGTACCGTCGACAGGGTCACACACTTAATTCAATTTAACATCGGCTTAGAGTTTAAATGGTTACATACTTTATCATTACGATACAAACAGCTTTGGATAATGCAAAGTTAGTAATTACCGTTATCGTCTTCCCATTCAAATTGTCATATAGCTATGCTATAGGACATCTCATATGCATATAGCCACAATAAAAAATTGAATTAAAATTATACAAACAAGTGGGTATTCCATTCAAAATACGTCGAGGAATTATAAACTTGTATTTTATGTTAGCTAAAATTAATGTACACAATGCACAAAAAAAAAATTAAGTGGAATTGGCAGTTAAAATCCGGTAAACATGCTTTAAAATGGTTGTTTTGGTTGTTAAATTTGAAACATGCAAAAATTTTTTAGTACCTAAATTTTAAGGTATTTTTGGATACCACACAGGAAAGGTTTAAAATGACGTATTTGTTTTTAAAGTGTAGACTCTTTGTATGTGTAGTTATTGATTCATACTCTCCCTCTCAGAATGCAAGTAAAAGCCATATTTGGAGTCAATAGCTGCACTCAAAATGTTTATTTTACAATCTCAAATAGGGTGTCCGGATTAGCATCCAGTTATTATGCTTCCACCTTGTACCTTTTTTTCTTGGGTTTTATAGTTTTGTATTTTCTAGAATCCAGGAAGAGTAAGGGAACAATTTTGGCCAGTAAGTTTTTGTTTTATATAATATCCAAATGCAAGTATCCTGGTTTTCGGAATGCTAAAAAAATTGTCTTACTATATAAAGTGGCGTTTTAAAGTCCCTGGTTTTATTGAAGTCAGAATGATTTAGCTGCTGAAGCATCATCATAATAAATAAGCGAGGAACAAAACAAATTCTACCACTTATACACAAATAAGCATCAAAAAGGCATAAGCCAATTGATTTAGATATTCATGTAATAAAACACAACCGAATGGGTCGCTGCCGTATGCTAACGTTCTGTAATGATGTAACACTGCAATAAAGATTAGTTTGTAGGCCTAAATGACATGTAGGGCGGTGGTCTCTGTATTAATAAGAACCGGCGTATGAGGCATATCAAAACTGTCATTTTTTTCAAAATAAATCAATTAGGAAAGTCGCGTAGTGTATTTTTGGATAAACCTAGGAGGCCCCAACCCAGTAGACACATGGTAGACAAACAGGTGCTAATACAATGCGCTTTATACCACGGATAATACTTAGTGCACTTGGGTTTACTTGTGGATAGAGGTCAAGTTTAACCGAGAGCATAAAATTACACTTTAAGAGCTCATTTATTTAGATACGGTATGTGGCACCATACATATGATTTGTGGGTTGGGACCGCTGCTGGGAAAATGGAGTGCGTGTTGTTTCTGGTGGGTGTTCACGATCAAGAAATCGCACAACAATGGTGACAACTGATCATAAAAATACTTTTGATACATTGCATACCCCTTCAACGAATAAAGTGGTTGAATTTCAATTTCTCGGTGGGTGCATACCTGCCCCACGTTTTCCAAGGCGGCATCTTAACAAAGGCACGGTTATACATGTAACCCAACGTCGGTAACAATGGTAACGGTACACTTATGGTTTGGTTTAAAACTTGTAAACCACACTCTATCGTAAACTGCAGTCCAAAAAAAAACCTAACCATAAACCCTCACTCCGCTGACCGTACACAATCTAAATCCTAGCACTACATGAACCTAATTCCTATTCTTTTTTTCCCTAAATTTAATGTAAGAAAAAGTGAAAAGTCCTTTTTGAAATGTCAAAATTTCACGTCTTAGAGTGAACTACTGCAGGCAATCTTTTTTCATAAATACTGTCACCCAGCTAATTAGAGCAAAAGCTAATAGAGTACCTAATAACTAATCATTGTGGGCAACAGAAATATTCAGAAAGAAGTTCAGTAAGACCTGAAAGCAGATGCTATTTGTTAAGGATGTTTTTTTATCAGAAGAAGGTTTAAGTTAACTGTCTGCATGGTAAAAGGATTAAGCTAGTGGAATCACCTTCAGGTTGACTTCACTTACTGCCTCCTCAACATGAATGGCTTCTATCTAGTTATAATTCAGTTTTCTTGTATTGGAATTAGGGACTACTTAGTGTGTGTATTTCCAATTATTAACAACCCGTCTGTAATTATCTATCTTGAGAACAGCTAGGCCTATTGGTTCAACTGAGACTATCCTTAGGCCACTCATCATCCTGCAAGATGATCGGTTATAACTACTTGAAGAATCACTTTCTTCATTTGTCAACACTGTGTATAAAGATTGTGTAATAATATTGTGAGTTTTTTTTGGTATTTCATGTGAGGAGACGAGAATTGCGCAGAACGCAACCATGAATATCCGTACTCTCCACTTTTGTGTTCTTCCCTATGCACATAACCGCCTGACCATACCCCCAAAACCTCCCAAAATTTGAAAGAACCATTGGTGTTTACAAAAAATGTGGCTTCTAAGACCATAATGGGTAAAATTTAACACCAATGATTCGTGTCCTCAATGTGCATATTTACCAATCATGGTAATTCTTACCAGGCCACCTAGTTTACAACACATAATCCGAATGAGTCAATATTTGAAATGGGAAGGACAGGCTAATGTAGAGCTTTTCATAAAAAAAATAAAAAAAATAAAAAAAATAAAGAATTGAGAAAAAATGGAAGAAAACGGCTAGTAATTACTAATATATCAATTTTGTACTTATTAGGTTGCTTCTGTCTTATCTTTTGCAGGGTATGTTATTTAGATACCTGTACTTGTAACAGACAGGCAAAATCATATTTATTTATTTTTTTTTTTTCAGATCTAGCAAATCACTGATAGTGGTCCTTTAATTATATTGAAACAAAAATGCGGAATAACGTGTCAGTTTGCATTCGTAATTATACTTCAATGCGTCTACCTATGCATCATGAAACTATTTTTAAAACGTTCTTGTATAGGCTCACATCTTTGGTATATGCATTGTTCACGTGGTATCATGTCTTTAGGCCCTTATCCTATAAATTAGGAGCACTAATTCTGAATGAATTACCTTGTTTGTCGATAGAAAGTTAATTTGTAGGGCCATTCAAAAGAGCATACTTTGTTTGTGGGATCAAGTACATATCACTTTTAAAATATACCTTTGGTAATTTGTAAAACTTTGTTTGGTTGTTCACATTGTTGCAGTTCGCAATGCAAACCGTGTGAATTCAGATGTGTCGTTTATCGGAATTTATTTTCGTAAATTCCTTACGGATCGCTCTATTACCTAGGTATCGAGTACACAAAGTCTACTCGAAAAATGTTCATCACGGTTGGAGTTCATTTTACACGTGTTTTACTACATTGTTGTTAGTTATTAAACGATTTACGAATTTATTACACGTGTTATAAAGCACATTTTACAAGATTATCTGCATAATTCGCACGCTATCTATCAACTGATTTATGTCTATTTAAAACTTGAAGTCAACATAAAAGGGATTTCTGAATGATAAGTGATTTCCAAAGTTCCCGATCGTTGAAAAATAGGGTTGTTTCCTTCATCATTAATTTTGATCGTCTAAGTGCTTAAAAAAAACCATCTACATGTATGAAATAGCAGTCGATTCCTTGTTCCGTGTCTACCATCTTAAGTCAAAAGTTAACTACATTGATTATTGACATTTTAAAACATTCCAATAAGTTATTTCTATGTTCAAGCTTTTAACTTGAAAACGTAATTATTAATTAAAGCCACACCATACACCCTTCCTGACCCAAATAAGTATTCAATTGCCCTGGCTGCAATGACAAGGTGTTGTTATTGGTTAATTTTTTGACAAGTCCCCCCTGGTTATGAGCACATCCTTACTAAAGAACTGGGTATTTATCCCATTTTGATTGGATTATCTGAAGTGATTTCCTTCTTTGCTAATCATGCTTAATGCTAATTTTATTAGGAAATAGCTTTCCACTGTTCTTTCTGTCTCTTTGGTTTTCTCTTAATTGTGTTAATTGTCATGATATTAAGAAGTGTTTCCTAGTTTACTTTGTTCAATAACTTGGATAATTTGGTTCCAGCTGACGATGTCACCACAGAAGTCACTAAGAAGACACTATTGTTTGGTGTGCTTGCCAGTGAAAACATAATAACAATGTCATTGCTTCAGTCCTTCAGATCATATATAGTACTGGCTGTACCTCCCGGATTAGTTCTGCTGAGCATCACCTTTTTGTCTTTCATTCATCTTTTAAACCATTTGGACCATATCGTATATCAGCTTTACGGAGCTGATATACGATAATGTCCCAATGTTAAAAGATGAATGAAAGACAAAAGGTTATGCTCATCAGAACTACTCCCGAATATCCTTTCTCAATAATGGCCAGGAAGGGCTTCACCAAGAGAGCGCGTCAGCTGAGTTGATACTTTTTTACTGCACAAGCGAGCCCTAAGTGCTTTAATCATATGTGCCTACTATTTTTTTTACTATTTTAACCTAATGTGATTGATATATTTTGGGCATCCATTTGTCATATAGTGATTTCATATAGATAGACCCCATAGATTTCTTACTTGTAGTTTGGGGCTACAGATGCCTTGTAAAGTGAAAACAAAAGGCTATTTTTTCTTTTGCTGAACTTCACTCCATAAAAAGAGCTAATTAAGTATTTGCTCCTATAGTAAATGTAGAAATTTCACAATTTCTGCATACCAAAGAAAATATTTTCAGCTTCATCCTTTCAGGTGTGGTATTTTTGATAGACAGCTTTACATTAGTGCGCAAAATCAGATTTTCAATTTTTTTTATGGACGCTTTGTAGTGAGATCTTTCGGTTGAAGCACCTTTTAATATGTATACATACTATGACTCTGTTGTGAGTTGGTTATTTGTTATGCAGAAGATATGAACTCGCCACAAGCAACTATTGTTAAGACAATACAAAATAAAAATACAAATTTAGCTAGTAATACAATATTCCCTTCACTTTCACGTCTCTGCCTATGACCATCTCCCTTGTTCTCATTTTTCTTTCCCTCTCATAGGCCATTTTGCACCATCATATATTATCTATATTATTATTTTTGCAAGCCATGTCTACGTATGTAATATGCATAAAGTGAGATGCGATATATATAATGGGGATGAATTTAGTATTCTGCCACCACATCCTTCAACTTGCAGTTCATTCTGTTGAGGCTGTTAAATTCATAGGATGGTGGCACAATACAAAATTCTTTGCTATAGGCCTATAATGTAGTGTAATTTAGTTACCAAAACACACGTTTTATAAACAAGATGTATTACTAGTATCAGAGATTTCTTTTTCATTTAGAGAAGATGGTGGATGGTAATCCTTAAAAACGACATGGATTCCTTTTTAAGTTTACATTTTTTAACACTGACTGACTATTGTTTTAGTATACTAATTGGTAATTGTTTTTAGTATTACTAATTACTATTGGTATATTGTTTTAGTATTACTATAGTACATTACTATTGTATATATTGTTTTAGTAATAGTAATTACTATTAGTATATTACTATTGGTACATTGTTTTAGTACTATTACTATTACTATTATAATAGTAATTACTATTGTTTTAGTATCTTGTATTACTATGGTATATTGTTTTTAGAGTATTACTACTAGTACTACACTATTGTTTTAGTATATTACTATGTATTACTATTGTGTACATGCTTAACACGACATTACACTAGTCCTACAGCAGTTAGATTGCACCTATGCCTTAGAGGAATGGCTCGTAACTTGTAAGAGCAAGTGCCGAATATATATCTTCGAATATGAAGGGTAATTGCATGAATATGTATTGTATTGATGGACCTTCACATACCAAAACAAAATTACAATATTGTTTACCATCAAAATAATGGTAATGAGTGGAATCATACTACTTGTATAAGGCTCCTCCCAGAAACACGATTCCCACATCTGCATTCATAGACATATGTCAACTGTTCTCTTTGAATAAAGGTATGTCATAAAATACTTCAATCCTCTCAACTATCCCTGTAAAATAAGGGCCCCGGATAAGCGAGAGTTTTGTTATTCGACCGTACAGGTGTTGTTTAACGGTTTGATTACGGTGTGTTTTCTCTCGTACCCGTGATCCTTGTAGTAAATCCATGATCAGCTTTAAATGTCTGGTGACGGATATTTGTGAATTTCCAGCGAGATGAACCACATAAACAAAAATGAAAATCCCCCGACGTTTCCTGCAAGTTGCTCGTTGGTAAACGAAATTTCGACTATTTACAACCCTGCCTCGTGGGACTATCACAGCTAGACAATGGCAGATTTTGTAGTCGTTATTTATGCATGGGCGATATTGAATAGGAGCTATTGAATAGCGACACTGTGTAGATGAATGGGGTGCTCCTACTTCCATCGTTGAGTCAACCGATTGGATCGGTAATTCGCACGCAGTGAATGATTGGATGTTTGGCAGTATTATGATGGAGAATTTGCGGCAGGCGGTCCACATTTTACGTAACATGTGTGAGCTTCATCTCCTTGACTTTCAGCTACTTTCGTTCAACACGTTGCTCTTTTGCCTGTCTTCAAAAAGTTTTTCATAAATTTAACCGTTTTTTGGGTGTACAAGTGGTGAAAACTAGACTCAAAACCGTTTCAAGTGGGAAATCTGTAACGCATTTCGGAAAAAAGTGCTTGGAAATCTTATAGCCTTCGAGATCTTCTAGAACACAGACTGTGAACAGTCACGCCTATTTCTATATTAAGTCTTTGATTCGATACTGATGTCTCCAAAATAAGCCAAATGTGAATAGCGGTTTTCAGGTTTTCCACATTTTGCACCACAACTTAACACTAACAATGACAATTTATTATGTATTATGTTAAACTTCCATGAGAATTTAAGAATTTCAACTACAACAAATCCTAATCTGTCGGGGTCACACAAGGATTGTGCTCAGTCCACTTTCTTAACATCTACCTTAGCATCTTCCAAATATATTTGATTCTGATTGTGATCCTGGTGAATTTAAATGAAATAATCTCTAAACTGTCTAATGTATGCTGATGATCTAATTATTTTTGTCAGAAAGTGCCATAGGATTACAATATGCTCTAGAAGAGCAAGAAATATGACTCCATCACTCCTAAATTGATTTCTCTCCACTGGCTGCCCATTGATCAGCGAATCAAATTCAAAGTTCTGCTGTTAGTGTACAAAGCCCTCCACAACCAGGCTCCAAGTTACATTTCTCAGATGCTCCACGTTCAACCAACGTCCCACCACCCGCGTCGTTAAGGTCATCCTCGTCATCTTCATCTCATGATCATACACAGAACTCGTTCGCTCAACTTTCGCTGACAGATCTTTCTCATGCGTTGGTCCTAAGCAGTGGAACTTATTACCATCTCCATCAAAAGATGCAGCCACATTTGGACACTTTCAAGAAACTGCTTAAATCTCATCTGTTTTTCAAGAAGCCGTACTCCTCTTGTTTTGTTTATTTTTAAAACTGCTTTCAGGCGCCTAAGCAAAGCAACTGTTTGAATTGGGCGCTATACAAATTCTAAGGATTGATTGAGACTACATGATTATTGTATGAAATGGAAGTTTAATTAGAAATCTTGACAAACAAACGTTATGATTTTTAATAAAAGTGGGCTATTTTTAAGTAAATGAGTTTAATTATGGTATGTAATTCAACAGAACACAGGAATACTGTTATTTTGTATAATTTTTCACCCCATTGGGCGCTTTTTCTAAAGCAATTTCAGCACTAAAAGAAAAAGCTTCAAAGGCTTATTTTAAAATAAGAGAAACCCTTTACAGTCTTCTTTTAATATAGTTTGAAATTGTTTAGTACTCTTATTCAACCAATTCCAAGTTACGGTTGTGAAGTATGGGCACCCTTTTAGTTAAGAACGAATGAAATATTCCAAATTTTATTCTTCTATCTGTGATCGGTTTATAACATGTTAAAGTTTGTAAAATGGTTTTAGGGTAAACAAAAAATCTACAAATAATGCTGTAAGAGGAGTTAGGAAGTTATCCACTACTTCTCACCATTCTTAGTCACTCTATCAAATATTGTGGAATCTTAATAATAATGTCACATATGGCGATAACTCGTAACAATAATGCAATGTTTGCTCATCATGAAAAATTGTGTAATACTGGTATGTTTTCATGGTCCTTGGCATTAAAATTATACTAGATTTAGATAAATGGGCTTGATATGGACAAGCAAAATTGCATCTGAAAAAGTAAGTATCAGAGTACATTGATCAAAGTACATTAATGGGTAACAATATAATCACCAATTACTTACATATTGTCTCTTAAGAAATACTCTCCAGAGAATTCAAGTGTGTGTCACGTTAATTTATATTGACAAAAAAAGCAAATTTAGAATCAGCGCTCACTCTTTGATGATTGACAAAGGAGGCTTTTATACCAAAACTTGCACCTGAAAATAGATTATGTAAATTATGTAGTTTACATGAGATAGAAGATGAATTTCACCTTGCTGTGAGATGTCCCTATTATAAAGTCTTCGTGATCAATTGCTAAGTGATTAATGAAGCCCTATTTTATTCATCACTTTCTGCATAAGATATTTTATAAGAATGATGATGGCAGACAATTGCGACTGTCTTTTATGACTTTTTTAAATCCCCTTCAATTACGTGTGCAGCAAGATTGTCAATTTTTTCTGCCCGAATTAGTGTTTTAATTCTACTCTTTCATACTTATTACAATGTATAATGCAGATTTGATTTCTCTGTACCATATTTTACACAATGTTTTTTCTTTGTAATGTTTTTTATTATACTCCATTGTTTTCTTGATGTCTTTTTAATATTTGACTATATCTTATGTCTGATAATGTCCATAAACTGACTGAACTGAACATAATGAATTCAACAATATTGACTATTAATAGCCAACCAACTTTACAGCAATCAAAGCGAACATTCTATAAAGTGGCATTTACAAGCCAACTAACCCAAGCTATGGTCTTATTTGAATGCATTTTTAATGCTAATACATCAAATATCATGAAAGTATAATTTTATTTTGTTTTAAAAATATTTAAACTTTAGAATTCTGAGCAACTAGATTCAACAAAAGGAAGGTTCGAGCGAAGAAGGGAAGTGTGAGAAGATTTTGGGAGTCTGTTTGTTACGTCAATGTTCGAGAAGATAGGTTGATAAACACCTCTGCATCATTGCTGACCATGGACGTCCTGCTAATTAAATGTTTTAAGATACCCTCGTCAATATGCCTGAAATAATATAACAAACACATAAATTTAAAATGTCAGGGTCAAACTTTTAATTAGGAATTAATAACATGTATATTACCGGTCACGATTAATGAAGTTAATTGTTTCCTCCAACACTATAATTAAGTAATTACCGCATAACTTGTATTGGCCCTTAGGTCAAGTACTCGGTCAATACTGTCTTGATCTTATATTAATTAACGCAAAGTTATATGAAATATGTAACCCCGTGTACAAAGTAGCGAATGGAATGACCTGCATAATCATGAAAAAATCATTGGTAGAAATTTCTTGTAACCAATTAGTACATTGAAATTCCGTAAAAATGTTTCGCAAGAGTGGTGTGCTTCGCTAACAGGGTTATAGGTATGTTTCAAAATGGTTCGTACATGAAGTCTGTAAGGGTTTAATTAAGAGAATTGTCCCTGAATCCTTTGGTATAAATTTAAACGAAACAATTACGCAATTTAACCAATTAGACCAGAAACGGTTGTAACGTAGTTCCGAGTCGTTGATTTATAATACTTTTGAACTCTCTTTCAATTTTTACTTGAGGCGTAGGCCTATATGTACCACTGTAGTGTAAACACAACTAAACACAACCGTTGATGATAATTATTTCAGGCAGACTGATTACTGAAAATAATAAATATTAGGCTCATAACATTATTGAAACAAACTCGTTTTCTCCGAAAGAAACAACAAACAATAACAGCACTACGAGACGGTTTTCATAAGTTGATTCATTGCAATCAATATCATTTAAATTGAAAATTAGCTTGATGATTTGTAGAATTGAAGAGCATTGGTTAGGGGATCTTATTGTTTTTCTTTAATGATACCATTGTTTTTGGTGGTCTTTTGTTTACTGCTCTTATTTTCACTTTTAAGTTTTTTACCTGCGTGGTTTCTGTTGTTTTTCGGTGCTTTTTGTGTTTGTTTTTGAGAAGGTCTAAATATTATGAGGCCATAGTTCTCACTGTGTAAACGGTATAAGGTCGTTGCCCTTTTAGACAATTCACATTTATTTCCAAACCAGGTGATGGGTTTTAAAAAATGCCCACAGAATCGGACATTTCACAAATATTTGATAACCAAGAGTCTTCATAATGTTTAATAACAGAATCAAATGAAAAGTTAAGTTATTGACTCTGTAGCCATTTAACTTATAAGCTTTAAATAGGTTAATAAAGAACTTTGTTCAAATTACACTTTATTTTTTTAAAATGAACTTCACGGAAAACTTTACATTTTAACACATTAGCTATTGTGCGCCATGTCGCGTTATTTATTGTTCAGGCATTTGAAAGGTATGTAGCTTTTCTCATGTTTATCCCACACTCTCTAAATGAAAAAAAAAAATTTCACTCGTTTATGTGATAAAGGCCCACTTAAGAAAAGAGGTGCTATTTCCACATCTTTCGAAGAATATTTTTGACTCAGGTTTTAACACTCTTGAGATTTACAAAATGATTCATTTTTATATCATTTTTGTAATTGTCAAGAGTAAACTTAACCAAAAATAGGATTAGAAAATGTCCTGACATGTCACTTTTTCGTAGCGGGCCTAGCTGCAGTGTCCCCCTAAAGAGAGAAATTCCTCTTTCGCATAAAGATATCCCGCTGAGTCTGAGTGAACACCTATCGGGACAGTATGCCACTTTAAAGAAACAATTTTTATGGAAGAACCATTTACTTGTTTATAATTTAGACACCTTTTGGGGTATGCCTTTCTGGTTAATTTATGGAACTTAAAACTAGTTATTTGTTCTTTATAAAACTAAGAAGTGATATAAAGAACCTAAGTGCTTATTTCTAAACTGTCGAACCTTGTGTTTTTTTTGGTTGTTCTGTTTTGTTTTTGTCGATACCATTGGGTATGAAAATCCTACATTGATGAAAACCTTTTTAAATCGAGGTCCTTTTGAAAGCGCAATTTCAGTTTTACTACTCCTCTGGTCCAAACCGTATCAACCTAACACACCATTTTGTGAAATAGTGACATAACAACGCATAATGTGGCCATATATGGCCAATAATATTGACTAAACATATCCCCCATTGGCATCAAAACCTGGACTTTATGCCACGGTAGATTCAAGTTTCGAGATGCCGTGAAATTATGTGGTGTGTCCGTCCGTCCTACTGAGAAAAGCTCCTACCCACCAGCCACTGTGCTCACGAAACCAGTATTCAATACCGTCTTTATTCTACAAAGGTAAAATAAGAAATATAAACTAATAATAAGTTAAAAAAACAAAAGAATACATAACCGCTCATGTATCCTAACATTATTTACGACCAAAACTCACTGAGCCGAGCTGAGGCTATGGGGGGGAGGAAATGAACTAAGTCCAAAAAGCTGTAGTCCCACCATTTGCAGCTGGTCCCCTCGTTTTTAACGAACATGGGTACCGATCAAAATCCAAGAACCCCCCAATCATGAACAAATCAAATAAATGGGCATGTTTTCGACCCTTCTAATTACAAATTAAAATGAGCCCGTTGGTTAACCTTTACTCCCTATATTGAATATGCTTTGCTATTGACGCAGAACGTTTTATAAAGCCACTATCACAGTATTTTTTCTTCACAATATAAACAAATTTGGCGCTCCTATATGTCATCAAAGTCCATCTTTTTGTAAGTGTTTTGTTCTGTTTCTATTTGAAGTTGTTGCAGTAAAGATCTCTGTAAATGGCCACGCTTAACCAAACCCAAGAATGAATGATGGTTATGCATTGTTTACTAATAAACGTCGGAATCCGATTTTTTAGTAAACAAAAATTCATAAATAACATCTTTGAGGCCGGTTTTTTAGTGGGCTATTTTTTTGCAAAGAACTTATAAATTTTCACTTGTTAAATTGCATGACAATCAATGGATGACAAAATTGTTAATTTGTCCATATCAACTTGTATCTCTTTTAATAATTAATTTTAGTGCATGACAAAGACGAATTATGAATTATTAGTTTGTTCTTACTTATGTCCATCAAATGACAAATTATGAAATGCATCATTTTTCCTTTAGTTTGTTCATTCAATCTGTATGCACAAGAAATGACAAATTAACAACATTTTGTCATCCATTTAAATTTGTCATGAATTTTTAAAAGTTCTGAAATTTATAAGTCTGAACATATCTGTGACGATTGTAAATTGAAATGGCTAAAAGCTAATTACACCTATAACAACATTTTCCTGTGTTGATTCCTTGAAATGATCAAATATCAGTGGGGTATACTATTTTCAAATTTGTTTAAATAAGTTTTTTTTTTTTTTAATTTTATTATATTTTCAGTGCAAAGTGTTGATATGACCTACTACTAGCAATTTAGACAAAATGAATATTTGTCCATTTGGAAAAAATGACTAATTTGATCACTTCACAGGGGATCAAATGAAAAGCGGAAATTTGATGGCTACTATACATGATACAATTTCGTACAATTGCCTTAAGCTTTGATCATTACAATGAAAACACTTATTTGTTTGACTCCGTGGCGCAACGGTAGCGCGTCTGTCTCCAGATCAGAAGGTTGCTTGTTCGAATCACGTCGGGGTCAACGGTTATTTTTGGTTAACCTATTCCTACAATTTTTAGTCGTCGAAATTAATCGTTGTTGTGGTGCATTTTGTTCTTTAATGCTACTTTTTATTTTATTTTTCTCGCTTGTACAAAAAACAAAAATGTGCTTATGCCTATAGTGTATGTCATTTTTTTCATGGTTCGTGCGATGTTTCAAGTTTCTAAATAATGTACAAGTGTGAAGAACTAGTCCCAACCGTTTCAGCAGCAGGAGAACCACTAAATAATTGATTGAAGAAAACTTTTTGTAAGTTTTTATGCATATTTTTAATGACGTTTTTTTATTATATCATTAATCAGTTTTTGGTGAAATTATACTAGTTTTCATGAAAATATACACCTAACGGACCAATTTGCAGTGAAATATACCCCTTACGGGCATGTTCTCAATACATTAAAAAATATATACCTTTAAAATACCAATAAGTCAAGAAAAATGACACGTGTGCTACTGCAAGAAACATTTTTCACACTAAGGTTATCCTTGCTGCTCTGTTTAAGTTAATGTTTTCATATTTGTTATCAATGAACCCTTCACAATCACAACTGAATTTGATATCCCTAGCTGATTGTGGAATTTGGATACCCCTAGCGTTTAGTCCACGCATTTGCAGCTAGTCCCCTTTTTTGGAAACGAGCATGGTACAACACCCCAAATCCAAGACCCCCCCCCCCAAATCATTAACAAAAATATATACACATAAATAGGCATGTTTCGACCCTTCCGACTTACCACAAAATTAAAAAGATCCAATTTGTTAACCTTTACGTACCTATATTTCAATATCTTTTTGCTTTGAACAAACGTTTATAAAAGCCACTAATCAGCGATTTCTCAAAATATAAACAAATTGCGATTCCTATTTGTCACAAAGTCCATCTTTTTGTAAGTGTTTTGTTTAGTTGATTTGAAAAATTTGTTGAAGTTAAAGAGCTCTGTAAGTGGCTAAGCTTATAACAAGCCATGATGATTTTTTAGCATGGTTTACTAATAAACGTCGGGATCCGATTTTTTGTAGTAAACCAACATCGTAAATGGCATCTTCCAGGCCGGTTTACCTGCTTTTAGGAGGCATTTTATGTGCAAAGACGTATAAATTTTTTTTATATTTTTTAAATTGTATGACAAATTACTGGATGACAAAATTGAAGCAAATTTTGACTGCTACTATGCATGACACAATTTCGACAATTCTGATTATAGATAAACTGCCTTATCTTGAATCATGCAATAAAAAGTGCGAAAATGTATTTGACTCCGTGGCGCAAAGGTAGCGCGTCTGACTCCATATCAGAAGGTTACGTGTTCGAAATCCAACGTCGGGGTCAACTTTCAATTTTTGTTACCTATTCCTAAAAGTTTTCAGCATAGCACAAGTGTCATTTTGTTGTATATTGCTATTTGAAAGCTATAATCTTTTATTCCTGTATTGAGAACATGTTCCGCAAGGGGTATAATAATTTCACTGCAACCTGGTCTCGCCTTAGGGGTATTTTTTGCCAACTGAAAACTAGTAATAATTTCACCAAAAACTGTAAACAACCCGTTAGGGTGTATTTTTCATTGAAATATTGGTCCCGTTAGGGGTAACTTTCAGAACCTCTGGAACGAGCATGGGTACCCATCCGAAATCCAAGACCCCCCGAAAATATTAATAATAAAAAAAAAGATCATCAACCATTGCATAAAAACTTACAAAACCTTTCGCCAATATTTCCTTCAATCCAAATTATTTAGTGGTTCTCCTACTATAATAACGAAAACGGTGGGGCTAGTTTGTCTTTCACACTTGTACATATTTACGAACCTTAAACATTTGAACAATGAAACCGACATACACTTTAGAGCATAAGACAATTTGTTTTTAGGGCATGCGTAGAAAAAAAAGGATCATATGTGCGAACAAATGCACCAAAGAGGGATTTAATTTCTCGACGACTTAAACTTTTAGGAAAGGTACACCAAAATGAATGTTGATAACCGACGTGATTCGAACACGTAACCTTCTGATTCTGGAGTCAGACGCGCTACCAATGCGCCACGGATTCACAGACATTTTCGCAAATGACAAATTAACACACTTGTGGCATCCATTGATTTTGTCATTCAACTTGTAAACGTGAAATTTAATACGGTCTTTGCAAAAAAATAGCGTCACTAAAGCTGTAACACGGCCTCGAAGCTGTCTTAACGATTTATGTTTTACTTAAAAAGTGGATCCATTACGTTATTAGTAAACATTGCATAAAAATCATCATGGCTTTTTAAGCTTAGCCCCCCCCCTGGTGGGGGGGGGGGGTCTCCAACACAAATGACCATACGGGGACTGCCACCGACATCAGTCTAAATTTCAGCCCTCTGTTTGTCAATGACCTCTTTTTTCATGCCAATTTTGGTATAGTTGGGTCGTTTTTTCAAAAAAAAATTCAATTTGTTGGAAAATTTGTCACATTTTACTCATTTGGAAGCCTAAATTTTCTAAAAATGTGTTGGGAAAATTAGTCAAATTTCCCTGATCTAGAATCCAAAATGTCCAAATTTGCTTAAATGGACAAAATTTTGAGGAAAAAAATTGCATATTTTTTTTAATTAAAATTCAATTTGGGTTCAATTTGGCAAAAAATTGGCATCTCTGGTGTATCTATATGGTCCCCTTTTTGGCCAATAATGGTATAGCTATGGGGTCCTACTTCCAACTTGAGAACCACCCCCCCCCGGGGGCTTAGCCACTTTACAGAGATCCTTTACTACAACACTTTAAAATACACAACCAAACAAGTACCACAAATGACTTTGTGACAATAGGGAGCGTAATCTTGTTATATTTTTTGAAGAATCGCTGATAGTGCTTATTACGTTCTTCCTCAATAGCAAAACCTATTAAGGTAATTGTCAACCTTGAGTTTCCGAGTATCTATTTTGGTTTGTAACTTTGCAAGATATTTGATTATGTAGTAAAGTGTACATTTCCTAGAAATAGAAATTGGGACATGAAACCCAATGTGAATGATGGCCCCAGATTAATGTAAAACTTTCCGTATTTGAGAACTCTAAAAAAACATTATTTTGCCCCAAAATTTCAGACAGCATACAAAAACAATTTGAATGCTTCATGATTTCTTATTTCTTTTTTGGAAATCAGACCAATTTGTCTAGGGACGGTTTTTTTTTTCATTTTTTAAAAGTAGAGCTTACTTTTCGAAAATAAGGAAAAAAGGTTTGTTAAAAAAAAAATTTTACCTTTCTTTTCCAAAATTTGAGTATATTTGAGAATATCTTTAGTTAGAATCTGAAAAAAATGAAAATTGAGAAACCGTCCCTAGAGAGAGATGATTGCTATCGTAGGAAAGTTAACCTTACCTTTACTTGCGGTATTTTTTGAATTATCTTGTCTGAAAATTTCCAATTTTTGCGAAAATTGAAGCCTTGATAAATCCCGTGTTTTATAAAAAAGTGACTTTTCACGCCATTCAAGCTGTCTCTTTCTTAAATACCTTTACCTTTTAACTTCAAATGAAGTATGTTGTGTGCAAGTGAATGAAAATACATCTTTGTAAACTATTGAAGCACCTCTTTTGTCTTCAACTCCTTAAATCAGAAGAAAATTGAAATTTCACCTGTTCTAAATTAAGCGCTTTGTTTACATTTTTCAATATTCATTTTTCGTTTTTCCAATATGCTTCGCGCAAAAGTAATTAAACATCGCACGCGTATTACGCAAGGCAAACCTTCACCGCGAAACGCGATGCTGCGCCTTGCGCCTGACGCGTGAAATGTCTTACATTCCCGCCGTTAAGACCATGTGGTTTTTTTGATTTTAAATGATTATAGCGGTTCTAAATCGGCAAAAAATACAGCTCAGGATGTCTCAGTGGATAACCTTTGTTGGGAACGATAGAACACAGTTAAGTGTTTAAATGGTGCAACAATCATAAATTCGTGGTGTCAAAAACAAAAGCACCAGGGTTGACAATACCCTTACAATACAGGTACGGTAAAGTTAACAAATTGATCTTTTTAATTTTTGTGAGTAAATAGGAAGGGGTCGTAAAAACTGCCTATTTATTTGTCTATATTTTTGTTCATGATTCGGGGAGGGGGGGTCTTGGATTTTGTGGGGTACCCATGCTCGTTCCAAAAAAGAGGGACTATCTGCAAATGCGGGACTAGGGGTAAATCAAATTCACAATCAGCTAGGGATATCAAATTCAGTTGTGATTGTGACTGTTCATGATCAAATTGAAAAATTAACGTTAAAACAATCAGCAAGATAACCTTAGTTTGTAAAAATGTTTCTTGCAGTA
>JAMKCH010069867.1:0-14148 GCA_023653785.1 Ophioderma brevispina
ACATCAAGTAAAAAGGTTTGAGTGATTAAAATATGTAGACAGCCTGACAGGAACCCCTGAAAAGAATTCTTAAGTGCCGCAGTGGTGCCTTAAGGAGGGCCAAGACAAAGATTGTACAGGTTCAAATCTTTATATGAATACAACAATGTTGAAAGTATACCATATTATTGGTCAAACCATAAGGATTCAGAAAAGGTATAGTTTGTAATATGTACACGGCTAAAGTTTCAGAGTTAGAGGCTAAAAACAGAAAACAGTAAAATCAATAAAAAGGGTCATTTCAGTGGTACAGGGGGTCAAATTGTAAATTGCTCCGATTGGATTAAAAAATGGTGCAAATTATTGGTGGAGCTATAGGATAAAATAAGAATATTTTGAGTGTCTCAAATGCTTGCTTAAGATAGTAGAGGGGGGTAACAAGACAAGCCCCATTGAATGCAATGGACGTTGACCTGTGCCCCTACATCGGAAACTAAGCATTTAAGACAGTTCAGTTAAAACTATTCTTTTTTATCCTATGAACTCCACCAATAAGTTGCAAACATTTTTATCAAAGGCGGAGCAACTTTAAAATTTGACCCCTGCTAAAACTGAAATTGGCAACCTTATTATTGATTTTGATGTTTTAAGCCTATAACTACTGAAACTTTAGGCTGTACATATCACAAACTATACCTTTCCTGAATCCTTCGGTTAGACAACATAACTATGGTGTGCTTTCAACATGATTGATCAATTTAAAATTTTTGGACCCATGTACAAACTTTGTTTTGGTCCCCCTCCCTTAAGGCACCATTTGCAGGCAATTCTTAAGAATCAGGTCGGGGTACTGTCAGTCTGTTCAACCATTATTAATCATCAAACCTTTGTACTTGAGATTTGTGTTACAACAAATGTGTGCTAGCTCCATGGGTAAAAGTTGGACAAAACCCCAAGAATCGCAAAAAAAAACGTGAAAATGAAGTGTGAGAGTTGGAATTGCAAGGGGAGATGGCCACGTGGAAAGTTGCCAACCGTGGAGCTAATTGCTGTAAAGATCTAGTAGTAAGGTTAACAGATGCCCAAGAAAACATATTTACATTGGAAAATATATCAAGTCTTAAGGTAGGGAGGGCGATGTCAGAATTTAAAAAGGGCAAGTACATAGGACCCTAAGCCCTTAGCCAGTAGAAATTGAGATTAGCAAAAGTCGCAACTCCATGTCCCATGTACTGCCTGAAAAAAATGTAGAACAAAATGTTGTCAAAATGTAATATGTAGCAAAAATACAAAATAATATTAAATATCTAGAGGGCATGTCTCATAAGGCGAAATGGAATAATTATAATATCAGAATGATATAAAGAAGATGACACCAAAAGCAATGACAAATAATAAATAAACCCATGAAATAAGAAATGTATAAAACTCACAGTTCACAGTGAGTTTCCGGGGCAATGGGGATAAGGGGAAGGAACATCATACATGTTGACACCATATACAAGAGCAACGAAGAGACAGTTAAAGCAATACTTGGCAAGTTTTGAAGAGCGCACCCAAATTTTCAAAAATTTGATATTTTTGCACAGTGACGTTGGTAATTGTCTGGAAGAAAACTATACCTGCGCCGAGAATGCGAAAAATGCGGTTTATCACAAATAAGCGATTTTGTTAATTAGAATTGGGATCCGATTGGACTTGACGGCCAGAGCTGGAAATGCTACGTTTTGTCCGTCCATGATGAAATAGTGCCACCTCGAGAAAATAAATAACCCTTTAACTTGACTTGCCGCACCTTATAAAACAACTAATGGATGAGCGTAGACACGTACAATGGCGCTATTTCCGCTATTTACATGGAAGGCCGTTTCCAGCAGCCTTTAATTAGTACGGGGATCCCCGATAATAATATTCTGAGGACACAATGCCTTAGTTTGTGACACATAGACATTTCGAGTTACCATTCACAGGTATAGTTTACAGCCATTTTAGACCCAATGCAACCGTGTAAAACTCCTCCACTTTTTTTTGAAAAATTGGGGCGCCCACTTCAAAAAAAATTGCTAATATTGCTTTAAAACTGTCCTGGGCGGGGTCAGACATGATTGCTACTTATTGGATGATGGAGTACAACAATTGTGTAGGTTCCACATTTCGACACGCTTCGGTCGAACTGCGCATTTATTAATGATAACTCAAGGGAGGGTGTTATGGGAATATGGTGATTACAACTATATATTAAAAATTATGAACATGTCTGATTCCTCATTATTGCTAAGTGCTACAAAAAAATAATGAAGAAACATAAGTCGGGGAACATGCAAGAAGCAGTGCGGACTACCACACGGAAGTAGACGTATCGGTATGACAGGCCTGTTGTGGCCAATCCCATAATTCGCAAATAAAAATCGAGGCGTAGATAATGGAATTGCAAAGAGATGGTCACGTGGTGATAGGTACAGTCCCGTTGAGCTCGCCATATGTTTAAATTATTTTTAAATTATAGTCACAGAGCATTTGCATGGAATCGTAACAAATTACAAATAAACAATAAAACTGTAAATAAACATTGGAATAATATTATGAAGTCATTTAGTCGTGGAGAGCGAGATCATGTTAGGGCAGATACATACCCATGTTCCCCAACCAGTGGTTAATGGAAACAAAATTATGAAATGAAAATGGAAGCGCGAATATACATCTCCACGTCTTAATGACTTAAAGAAACTTTGAAATTATAAGTTATGTAGCAAAATTTAACAATTTCATAAAATAATTAAAAAACCGGAATTTTTTAATTTTAAAAAAAGAAAAATATTAACAATTAAATAATACAAATAAGAATCCCATTCAAATAAAATTATAATTATACAGTGGAGGCAAAAAAAGACATAAAAGCACGTTGAGCTAAGAGGGGATTGGAGATTAAGGAATGAGCACACCATGTTGTACTTCACAAGCAAGTAAGAAACAATGAGAAAAAAATATGCGTCGCCTGCCAAATAAAAGTAAACACGAGCAGAGGTAAAAGACAACAGACTGTCGCGGCGGTCGACAATGAATGAAATTACTTGAGTATGGAGTACCACAAGTTGTGTTAGGTTTCCACAGTTCGGCGCGTTCGTCGAACTGTGGCATTTTATTAATAAGAACTTCAAGGGAGGGTGTTAGGGGAATATGGTGATTACAACTAGCTATTAAACATAATTATACGAAACATGTCTCATGACATTATTGCTACAAAAATAAGAAAACAAAATACGTGAACATGCAAGAGCAGTGCGGACTACACGGAAGGTAGACCTATCGAATGACAGGCTTGTTGTGCCAATGCCCATAATTTTTCCGCAATAAAAATCGAGCGTAGATAAGGAATTGCAAGAGATTGGTCTCGAAATTGCTAGTGTCACCCCTTATATTGTTCTTCTTTGTGAAACACACACTTTACGCATTTTAAAAGCGGTCTTGAAGATACTTTTACGTTGCTGCTGTTTCTAGACCTAAAACGTCGGATCCCGACTTTTTTTAGTAACAAGCATAAAATTATAACTTCTTCAAAAGGCCGGCCAAATCAAGTCGCTTTTGCCCATGGCCTATCCCGGTTTCTGAGAGGTGTAGAGCCATGATTCCAGGGGTTTTACCACGTTTTCATAGTCTAGAAATGCAATAAGGATTTTTGATAGCAACATGGATCACTTGGTTACGGCAGCCATCTTAAATTTTTCAAAACGGCCAACTGTAGCAGTGTAGTATTTGCAGACAGTTTTTGCCTACGAAAATGTGATTGACAGTAAAGTATACATTGGATATTTTTCTGTTACCGTCACGCATGTATCTGGTAATTCCTAATAGACAACCTGAGACATAATGTCACTTACTTAAATTTACCCTTTTAATCAAAACTTATGGATGTTATCAATAACTAAATATAAGAACTAAAAAAATGCGGGTTTTGTGGTAATTTCTAGCTTTACAAGATTCTTTGAATGCCACCATACCGGCGCGCCATCTTGAACGAAATGTCAGTGGAGAAAATACAGATTATTGCTATAATGCACGGGGAAAAGGACTAGTGGCAAACTTGTAACCTTATTATTTTTGCAGGGGGCCTCGCAGAGAGTTCACTACTATATGTTTCGATACTTTTATAGGCAAAACGTTTTTACACTTGCAAAATCAAGATGGCTGCCACGCCAAATGATCTGTTTGTTTTATAAATGATCGTATTGGATTCCTCGACCCTGAAACATGGGTATTAGGGTTGGACGAAAAATGCTTTTTGCCGGATCCACTTGGAACTCCTGGAGAAATTTCATTGGGTATATGCTATTGTAAACCCCCGAAAGTATTAGTAAGGTTGAAGCATATTTCATCCAGACAGTAGAATCTCTTGCATTCCCCTATGGGAGTGTTTCCTCCGTAGCCGTAATACGGCTACCTAACCACCCCGGGTTTTCCGTAGCCGTATACGGCTAATATAAACCAAAACGGGCTTTGGTGGTTAGGTAGCCGTATACGGCTACGGAGCGTGTCACAGTGGATCGGTTATAATAGCCGGACACAGTCATGCCTGCGACCGTACCAAGAAAGTATTCGACCCAAGAAGAACGCGAATTCGTGATATTTCGGCATGAAGGTGTGATCATTATAAAATTTTGACGGATTGGGATTAGTTAGTAATTATACTATCACATAGTCACTGATGGTTTGCAGACTTTGCGATCCTATTTGTTGGTGCCAAAATAATTACGCAAGTATATGCTTATAAGAAAATCGGTGGCTGTGCAACCCACTCCATAGGGTGTGTTAACCATATATGACTGTTTTTGACGAGGGGATTTTTTACATGTCCTTACTTTTTTAATATGTCTATTGAAATATCAAACTTTAGAAATCTGAGTTGCGAATTTTTTGTTTTGTCTTCTATTTTTAAAACCGTTCCTTTAAAAACGAGAACCATTAACTAATGCCATGAGTATTTTTAGAGCAACGATTTATGTTTTATTAAAGAATTATGAAATTTTTTTAACAATGGATATAGTAGTTACAAAGCGTTAAAAACGGCACTGACCAGAACATTCTCTTTTCTCAATTCTCTTTAATTTTACAAACAAATTTTATTTATGATTGTGCAAGCGCAAAAGAAATAAATAGATAACAAAATGTTTGCTGTCTTCTTCCGAATGACCTGCTTTTGCAGAATGAGAAAAAGAATACCGACCTAATTTTCACAAGTCTTATATTTTTTCTAGTTTAAGGATTTTCACAAGTTAAAATTTATACACCAAAACGACAGTTTCAAACAAAATAAGGTTTAAAAGATCTTAGACCAAACACTAGTTTGTCTAAGCTTCCCTCGTGCATAACTTTTAAAATAAGATTTAGCTCATAGCTAATATGCGGCGGGGCGGCGATTTTGACGCTTTTTTTTCTTTTTTAGGTCCAAGAAAATAGTTTGTCTATTCAGACTTACATCGTGCATAGCCTTTTAAAATAAGCTTCATAGCTCTATGGGCGGCTGGTTGTGGTGATTTTGACACTTTTATTTTACTGTAAAAGATTTTCTTATTTAAGCGATAACGCGGTACTTTTCTTGATACGAAGTGTGTCTCAAAATATGCGGAGACAATGGAACCATTACAAATAAAAAATGGAAAACTATATGGACGCGCTGTTTTTTTATTGTGGAAGTTTGTTTTATGCCTGAAAACGGAAGAGGATTACATTGACTTGGAACATAGTTTCTAAAAACAACCCACGGCGCAAATTTAAAAAAAATTCGCTCAGTCATAGGCTTATTTTGTATAAACAAAGAGCATATAACATAGCTTTTTAGTCTAAAGAAGTTAGATATAAAGTTATTTTTTGCCTTATATGCCAATTGGAGATACAATGTAATTTTTTTCTATATGAGGAAACGGGATTTCATGGTGGAATATAGGGTAAATTTATAGTAGGTTCTAAAGGTTTTTTATGACTCAGTCCCGATCATTTTTAAATATTTAAAGCAACATTTGACATGATGGAATATGAATTATATTGAGTAGTTGATCTTGATATGAATTCAATCAGGATCTTATTTTGGTGAGCCTATGATGAAAACAGGAAATATGGAATATCATCACTCTTAATTATTGTTCACAAAACGTTGGTTGAACTACCAAGCACGATGGCTCTGCGGGGTCGGACTGGGAATTTCACTGTACTGGCCATTTTAAAATGAATTGGAACATTTTTATTTTTAATTTGTAATTTTGAACTTTGTAGCATATCTTTTTCTACCTTAGGCTTAGTACTTATCAATCACCCCTCTTAGATCTATTCCAACCTATATTTGTAGGGTTTTTTTTTTCTTCTTCGAAGCCCGTCCAATTTGTAGTTTGAACACTAGGAGTAATCCGACAATACCTAGAATGTTCCCCAAAATTAAAACTGCCTTTCAAATTAAGATTTTTATATTCATTACTATTATCTTCTTCTTCGGTAAATAACTTTAAAATTTAGGTAATCTTGCATGAAGCAAGCTACCCATCGAGTCACGCGATGTAATCATATTTTGGATCTTGTTTGGTTACTAGTATGCCATCACTTGTCAAAACGTTCTTACCGCTTGCTGGTATTATGACCATCATATTGTATCTGTTGAAACACTGAGAAAGAAGCCATCCCCGGCAAGTTAGCCAGTGTGAAGAGAAAAAAATCTACCTCGTATAATAAGGCGGATATTGACAGTTTGTCAGAAGCATTTAGGCAATTCAATGAATCGCTTACGCAGGAGAAACTTATTAAAACATCTGTTGACGAGCTGTGGACGGAATTTAAAGAAATTTTGTCGTCACAATGACAATTTTTTTCCAAGCAAAATGTCTTCTTCTAAGTACAATCTTCCATTGGTCGACAATTCCTCCGTCGTTGCTATTCGTCGTAAACCGAAGGCCTTTACAACAAGGCACAGCGTACTGGTTACCAGGAGCTATGGGAAATAATTTTTAAAATATCTCGCTCGCCGCACCTTGACAGGCAGAAAGAGCGAGGAGAGTAAAGTAGGACATAGGGTGAGAGAAAAAAGGAGGGGTAGGAAGGGAAAGTAAACCGAAGCAAGAGGAAGAAGGGGGGGGTGGAATGGGTGGCGAAGGCGGAAACGATAAGACCAAGCGAAATTTTTGATCCGTCGTGCCTATAAGCATTATGTTTCAGATGTCATTGGGGACAGCCTTTTGTCTAATAATACAAACCCTTCTGAATTTTTGAATTCCAAAACGTCAGGAGCATTTGGGTAGGCACACTTTCATATTGACAAGGCAAATGCAGCTACACCAACAAAAACAGCCGATTCCTTAATAGACAGTTCCAATCAGTCTTTACCCTGGAGGATACAAGTACTGTTCCAGATCTAGGACCGTGTAACATACCAAGCTGCAGGACCTTCAGTACAACGAGGTTGTCGAAAAATTGCTTAAAAATCTGCAACCCGCAAAAAGCTCCGGACCAAGGAATATCACCACGTATTCTCAAATTGTGCGCTTCCAGCTTAGGCCCCAATTTTTAAAAACCTCTTTCACATGTCCTTGGACCCTGGATCATACCACGACTGGCTGCATGCCCATATCGTTCCTATATTTAAGAGTGGCTAAAGAGCATTACCTTCCACTAGCGCCCAGTGTCCCTACCATCAGTCGTTTTAAACCCTGGAACCTATATCTGTCCTAACCATATGGATCATTGGGAAACTCATGGGATTCTTCGAGACAACCACATGGTTTCGAAAAGCAGGTCATGTGAAACTCAACTGCCCTGCAACTAACCGAAGAACCTTGGGCTGAGGGCTCGTCGAAACCAAACAGGCCAGGTGGACTCTATTATATTGGGACTTCAGCAAGGCTTTTGAGGCTTTTCCCTGATACGGCGGCACGTGTGCGCGTACCCCACAGGGGGCACAGCAAAGACTTTTAGCAAAGGCGTGTGGCTGTGCGGGAGTATTGGGTTTATCACATCTCTTTGACATGGCTGGGAAATTTTCTTTCTCACCAAACGCACACAACAAAGTCGTAATATATTGGTTAGTTCGATCTAGTCAGTGACGTCTGGTGTGGCCTCATGGCCTGTCCCTCGGACCGCAATGTTTCTTATATCATAATGACTCCAGCAACTATAAAAGTCTAACATTTTTCGTCTTTGTAATGAGCATATGACTGTATAATGTTAATAGAGTAATCAACACCTACCGCCCGAGGATGCAAACTCCCTGCAGGCTGACATCAATTCCCTCTGTATCTGGCAACCAGTGGCTTATGAAATTTAACACCAAAAGTTCTTTCAATGCACATTACAAACATAAAGCACAGCCTCAGGGTACCATCTACAAAATGGGTGATTCTTACTTCAGACTCTGACGGGAACAAAAGGGATCACCTATCTAGGAGTGACCCATTAAGAATAGACTGAACTGGAATAAACACATTAACAAAACTAATCACTCACAAAGCCAACAGACTCTGACTGGCTCCTGAAAGGAATTTCCCCGCATTGTCAACTACGTGTCAAAGTACTGCCTACCGAACTCTTGTTAGGAACCACAATTAGAGAATTGTTCATCTATCTGGGATCCCCATCAACAAGTTTACATAATGCCGTGGAATCTATACAGAAACGCGCAGCCAGATTTGTTGGAATGACTACAGCAGATTTATTCGTGTCTCGGCAATGTGAAAGATCTAGAATGCGAAATCGATTAGAAGAAGACTTGCTTTCTCGTCTAACAACGGCTGTATAAAGCTTCCCAAACACAACCAATTGGCAGCCATTGACCGAGCAAATTTTACTCAGATGTCTATTCTGAACCCAGTGTCAAGGCAGACGAACGACTTTTCAACAGACTTCCGCCTCCTCAATTCGCCCTCATTCCAACCGTCCACGTTCAAATAAGAACTGTTACAAATATTCTTTCCTCTTCCCATCCCACGTACAATAGCCCAGTGGAATAGTCTACCTGGCGATATCAGGGAATCGCCAACACTCGACAAGTTCAAAACAAGAAATTGGTGACTGCAATCTTCTCAAATCACTCGGGGGGCTCTGTTGGACTGTTCGCTGCTTTGCATCGCGACTGTACCCTGATCATGATATCCACTACATGGCGTTTTGCACTTTATACAGATGCAGATGCAGATACTTATTTACCCTCTTTTGATTTCAAATTATAAAGGCGCACATCCCTTTGTGTCGTGTGTGAGCGAGACCATGTACTTCAAAGGCAATACTGTTATGTCCTACAAAAAACAGTGCAAGTCATATTTCTTTGAAACTAGAGTAGGTAACATTCTTTTAAACAATTTCATTTGATATCTGTGTCGTCGTTTGTTGTCTAAATAACCATGCATTGTTTTTTCATAAATATGAAAACATTCTTAATTTTGAAGTCGAATTGCCCAGCCAAAAAAACCTCGTTCCCTCCCCGGCTTGCGCTCTCTTGAAACATTTGGTTGTATTAGTACGATGTCCGTAAATGAATGGTGCGTACGGCGACCGAAACACTCCCGGCGATTTTAAACCGTATACGGCTACCGACCCCTGGGGTTAGGTATGCCGTATCCGGCTAACCGAACACACTCGGTTTCGCCTAACTGCTTTGCCCTGTACAAAACGGAATTTGACCATGGTTTTGTGGAGTTCTACACTAAATCCTAAAGATCTGAAATGAACATAATGATTTTTCAGGAAATCCTTCAAAATGGTATGGATAAGTACATTGTGATATCATTCTTTATAATTATCCTTAAAAAAATCTTTTTGTGACTCTATCAAGTTCCTTCTTTCAATATATGTTACCCCTACCCCTAAAATACCCTTATATAGAGCAGTTATTACAATACATAATTTTAGCTCTCATAGTAATACTCTTCTCAAAAAATATCAAGTGGTTATATTGCTACGCAAAGTGAGAGTTTTGACATTGTGCTAACAAGGCCAAACTAAAATAAAGCAAGATCAATGCAGTGAGGTAGCTTTAGGAGGAAAGTTAGTTAAAATTTTGCTTTTGTTAATTAGCCTTTTCCTTATGGGTAGGGGTTGTAAGTGTACTGATATCGAAACTATGAAATTAAAAGAAACACTTTTTTATGGTTTGATATAGTAAGGCAAGTGGTTCACCAGCATAAACACCATTTCATTTGGATCCTTACAATGACCAAATGTACTCACATCTTGATTCATAATCTATATCCAATTCCAGTGAAAATCCCCTGAATTTTAAGTCCTCGAAACAGCACTTTCATCCTATACGTCAAATATGAGAAACAGAGCCATTTCTGGATGCTTGTCAGTTCAATCTTTGCATATCTTGCTTTTTGCATTGACATAAAGTTTTTAAAAAATCATTGAAAGCAAGTTTGAGATACCAAGAAAAATTCAGTGTGTTCTTAACCAGAAAGCCTATTTTAAGGGTATGGGTACAGATACAATCTTCATTTCTTTATGCTGTGTGGATAACAATTGGGTCGTTTTTCAATAATTTCATTGCCTCATAAGGTTCTTACACATAACACAATCCCATTTTTAAAGGACTATCAAAGTGTACATAGACATACCTTTTAATGCAAGTAAATTCAATATATTCAAAATGTTAGCAAAACATGCAAAAAGTGTTTTTGTCTGAGTATAGGGAAACGAATGTGTTTCCCAACTGCCCGGCGAAAACATGCTTCGATCGACTTACTAAGACTTTAGGTTTATAATAACATATACCCAAGGAAATTTCTCCAGGAGTTCCGAGAATAAAAAAAAGCATTTTCGTCCCACCCTAATGGGTATAGCCTCAGGGGTATAGACACAATAAATATTATAACTGCTTCAGCTGCATCTGTTTTGGATAAAGATGGTAAAAGCTTTTACCGGCCTTTTATGTATTGGAACTGGAACGTATTTATTAATATCTCCCACACAGGACTTATAGTTTCTGGCTTGATTACATACACAGGGTTATCAATTTAGTTAAACTTTATTTATGCATTAAGTTTATTCAAATTTTCATATACAAGTGTTAAACTTTCCCCAATCAACTTTCAACTATAAGCACAATTATCAAGATGATTAAAGCAATAACAGCACATTTTTTTGAAGAGCGTCCCATTTTTTCAAATATTTTGAGATTTGTGCACAGTTTGCATGGGTAATTAGCTATTAAACACTACCTTTTAATATTTAGTAGGTGCTCAAAATTCTCTACATATATGTTTCAAAAGAAGGATTTTTTGTAATTAGAATAATTAAATTACAATCGGGTTCCCGATTCTAATTTTTTGCTGAAAATGAGAGATTGGGTCCTATTGGTATCCTTAGTAAATCTGTACTCCATAATTTTTATAATATAGGGTTTGAATAGATAATTATCATTTATGGCGACACCATCTAGATTGTGCTAACATTGCTTTAATAGAAACTTATTGGGGCTGTAAATTTTGTGTCTTGCATAACATTTATTTTATATTTTTGTTTAAATTTTAGTTAATTTGCCAAGATTTAATGATACATAATGTTTTAAATATATCTGTAGTCTTCATTATCGATGCTAATCAAGTTTGTAAAGTTGATACTTGAGAGTTTTATGTGAATTACCTTGCATATTTTAAAATTTGACTCCAAGACAATTTAATATTTAATTAGGTACTGAATGGCAATAATTATAAATTTAAGAATGGATTTCTATGTTAACTTCTTCAAGAAGTTGTCACTATGACCTTCTGGGTACTGGAAAGTGGGATCTATCCTATAGGTAATCTAGGATTGTAGGTTCTTTTCTTGGATATGGAATTGGCAGGTGGAATAACTTACGAATTATTCCTGACAGATGGCTGAGCAAATTTGTCTTGTCCAGTGTTTATATTTTCGATATTGGGGTAAATGCCAAGTTCTGTGTGAAATTGTCTCGTCCTGTTTTTACCACACTTATTTGGCGTGCCTTTCACAGAATCGTAATAAATTGAAACACTAAAAGGGGGACGCCACATTAATGATTTCTCAAAAATTGGTTGTTTTTGTTAAGAAAAGTAGTTTTGAAACGAATTTTTCTAAAAAATTCTTTTTAAAAACGTCTACCTTTGTCTACTTTATAGCAGCTTTTATCACTATCATGATTTCCTATTATAAAATGAAAAAATCATCAAACAAATCAGATTTTTGCATGTCTGTAACCAGTATTATTGGTAACCTAACTATCCTTCAAATGATAAGACCGTTCAGAAGCAACCTAATAGTACAAAATCATATATTTTGTCATTTTGGTCCCGTACGTACCTCACTGCAACAGTCGCCGGATATTGAACAAAAAAAAGAAGAGTCATATCTTGGCTGTCGTTTCTTTTTCTTCCTTTTCTGGCAATTCTTCAGTGGAAAAAGTAACGAATGAAATTATAAAGGACTTTCCTTTCATTTTAAGGCTCTTCCTGCAGATTCAAATATTTTGACCTTTCGGGTGAAGCACTGATAGTGGTCTTAAGTTACACTACCAAACATTTTTCCTAGAGGTAACTTTGTGCCCCCCCCCCCCCCTTGAAGGTCCCTATGTCTGCATACACACCGTCTTATGATCCTGACCAAAGTATAAGAGTGATCTCACTTTTTAAACTTACAGAACAAAACTTTTAATTGCAAACTTGTTTTCAGTAACAAAGTTGTCTCAAATAAGTATAATCACGTTTTAATCCAAAGTTTTAATCAAATCATTTATTTCAGGACTAGAGGTCAACAAGGATTCATTACGAATCACGATAGTACTTACCTTTTACCATTAAGGTAGGCTATGCTTATCTGATCAAGGTTGCAACCCCATAAGTTTTGTTTTCCAAGGGCGTTTTTACATGTTTTTATCCTAAAATGGACCCTCGGGTCATTGTAAACGAAAAGAAACAACAACAACAAACAAGCAAGTACCCACACACTGCTCCCGGGGGGTAGGGTTGTTGTTTTAAAGGAGAAACCCTTATATGATTACAACGAATAAGGTTATACATGTACCTAAAATAATTATTGACCACATATCGAGTGCATTTGCATCGAAAACGGATTATATTAACCATACACTAATTAAAAAACCACAACACCAAACCTAGTCCTTCCAAACCTGTTAACTGCTAAATGTCGAATGACAGTATGCAATTCAGCACTATTAAAGACTAGTACAGACTGAATGTATAGGCTTGCCTGTTTATTTTCCGTTGTTGTCTCCGTATCAAGACTAGCCTGTGAATTCTTATATTCAACAACTATCCATTAATGCTATGCTCCCTGGGATTAAGATGATCATTGATTTTGGGCAAAATTACCTTTTACCCTCATGTCAACCCCAATGATCTGGTTTTCCGCTGACCCCATAATCATAAGCAGAGATCCCAAACTCACGCTTATCTGTGTGAGTCTTATGATCATGCTCTTTATTATGGACAAGCAGTGGCCAGCACACAGGGGGCATGGTGGTAAATTTTCTCAAAACATTTCTCCCCCCCCCCGTTTTTCCTCCAATTTCAAATGTGTTAAAATTATCAAATTTAACATTTGGGCATAAAATGACAGAATTTTAGTAAAAAAAAAATAGGCATTTTTTTTTCAATTTTTTTACATTTCTTCCCCCTAACAAATTTTTCTGCCTTTCTGTTCTGCCCCCCCCCAGCCCCCCCAGCCCCCCCACAAAAAAAATGCTAGTGACGCTACTCTGTTGACCAATATAGCATTGAAAATAAACTATTTTATACCTGCATATTATTGTGGAAGTGTTATTGATGATTCTTTTGAAATATTTTCAATTTTTCAGTTGCGAAAAATGGAAGACTTTGCTGAAGGCGGTCCCGTTGTTCGGCGAAGTAACGAGCTGGTTTACGAGCAATTTTCGTGGCAGGAAAAAGCTTACGATAAGCTTCGTCGCGTCCTAGCGGTTAACTTAATTGGTGCTGCCGCCTTCGCTGCAGTCGCCGCTCCAATTTTGGGTGTAACCGATTACCGCCATGAACTGGCTTGGATTAGTCAGTTGCGATGGGACTCCTTAAATCAAGATAGCGAAGCTGAGCGATTTCCGACATGCTGAGGCTTGATATTCGCCCTGCACGGCCTGGTCCACTAGCATAATTAAGTGGAATCTCTAAAAAGAAATCTAAGAATTTGTACTTTTAATCAAAAAAG